>PVKN010008613.1:8825-24979 GCA_004027915.1 Capromys pilorides | reverse complement strand
AGCAGCTGCTAGAGAGAAAAAGAAGACCACCTATAATGGAAAGCCTATCAGAATCATGGCAGATTTCTCAACACAAGCTATCAAATCAAGAAAAGCTTGGAGTGAAGTATTTCAGGTCCTAAAAGAAAATAACTTCCAACTTAGATTGATACATCCTGCAAAACTATCGTACCCAATGGAGAGATAAGATCCTTCCATGCAAAGAATAACTAAGGAAATTCATGACGACCAAACCAACCCTACAGAGTACACTGACAGATATTCTAGAAAGAGATAGAAACAACCATAACTTCAAAACGGCAGAAAGCAACTACCAAACAGAGCAAGTAATTAAAAAGAGGGAAAAAGTACAGAACCCATAGTAGGAAAATAACATGACATAGATAAGCAAATACATATCAGTTATGACCATTAATGTAAATGGCTTGTTTTCACCAATTAAAAGAAACAGACTGGCAGAGTGGATTAAGAAACAAAATCCAACAATACGCTGCATAGAAGAAACACATTTAACTCAAAAGGAAACTCACAGACTGAAAGCCAAAGGATGAAAAACAATTCTCCATGCTATAGGAAACCAGAAAAAGTAGGAATAGCTATTGTGTTTGCTGACAATATCAACTTCAAGCCAATAACCATCCAAAGAGACAAAGAAGGTCACTACATACTTGTTAAGGAAAACTACAAGAGAAAGAGAAGAAAATTATAAATATATGTGTACCCAATATGAGAGCATTCATGTACATAAGACAAATTTCAACAGTCATGAAAAATCAAATGAGCAACAATACAATTATAATGGGAGACTTCCATGTGCCACTTCCACAAAGAAATAGATCAACTAAGAAAAAAAAATCAGCAAAGAAATGATAGAACTAAACCAAACTTGTAAAGAAAAGGACTTAGCAGCCCTTATGGAATGTTTTACCCAGCAACAACACAATACACATTTTTCTCAGCTGTACATGGGACATCCTCCATAAAAGATCATATTTTAGCACACAGAGCATGCTTAAGTAAATGCAAAGGAATTTAAGTTATCCCTTTCATAATATCTGACCACAGTGTAGTGAAACTGGAAATTATTGACAAAAGAAACCATAAAAACACCATAAATATGTGAAAATTAAATAAAAACCTCTTAAACAGCAAGTGGGTCACAGATGAAATTAAAGAAGAAATTAAAAAATATTTACAAACAAATAAAAATGCAGAAACGACTTGTAGATTTATTAATCAAATTCAGTAATATACAAGGATACAAAGTCAACACTCAAAAATACACAGCATTTTTATATACAAACAATAAACACACTGAGAAAGAAATTAGGTAAACAATACTTTCCACAATAATATCAAAAAATGAAATACTTACAACCCAATCTTACAAAGGAAAGAAATGATTTATACAGTTAAAATTTTAGTACTCTGAGAAAAGACATTGAAGAGGATTTGAGGATTAGCCTGATAGCTCAGTGGACTAAAGCACCTGCTTAGGCAGAGTGCAGCAGCCAGTATTCGAATCCCAGCATGCTGATTGAGACTTGGCATGGTGGCACTTGCCTGTAATCCCAGAACTTGGGAAGCTCAAAACAGGAGGATTACTACAAGTCCAATCTACATAGTGAGACCCTATAGACACTGTAAACCCTGACCTAAACGCAGAAAAAAAATGAGAGGATTTGAGAAAATGGAAAGATATTTCATGTTCTTGGATAGGAAGAACCAACATTGTGAAAATGTCTGTACTCTCAAGATTTGTATACATATCCAATGCAATTCCAATTAAAATAGCATTATTATACCACACAGAGCTAGAAAAAATTCTCCTCAAATTCATTTGGAATCAGAAGAGACCCAGAAAACCAAAAACAAACTTGGAAAACATAGGAAAGGCATGAAGTGTAACAATCCCTGACATGAAATTATACTGTAAAGCTACTGTTATAAAATCAGCATACTACTGGCATAGAGACAGACCTGAGGATCGACAGAACAAATTAGAAGCTGCAGATATAACTACCTATACACTCAGCCACCTTATCTTTGCAAAATATGTTCACTGGAAGCAAGATAGCCTTTTTAATAAATGTTGTTAGAAAAACTGGTTTCCCACATGCAGAAGGCTAAAACTGGATCCATATTTATCACCATGCACTAAACTACAGTCGTGTCAAAATGGATCAAAGATTCAAATATTAAAACAGAAACACTAAATCTTCTAGAGGAAAATGTGGGCAAAAATCATAAAGACATAGGGGTGGGTAGAGAGTTCATGAACAAAACCAAACTGCACAGGAAATGCTTCAAAGAATCAACAACTGGGATATCATCTTTTTGAAAAGTTTCTGTACTGTGAAGGATATCTCCAACAAAATAAAAAAGAAAATCCATAAACTGGGAAAAATTATAGCTGACAGTCCTTCTTTAAAAGGCCATCTATCTACAACAAATAAAGAATTTTAAAAAGTTTGGCCTCCCAAATTCAAAGACCCAATCCAAAAAATGGACATCTGAGAGGAATATACACTTTTCAGATGAAGAAATACAAATGAAAGGTAAACATATGAAACAAATAGTTTGCTATCATTTGTTATTGGAGAAATGAAAATTAAAACATCACAGAGATGCGATCTCACCCTAGAATGAATGGCTAACATCAAGAATTCAGCCAACAACAAATGCTGGAAGGGCTCTGGGTAAAAAGGAACCCTTCTTCGTTGTTGCTAAGAGTGTAGATTGGTATGACCACTATGGAAATCAGTGTGGAGATTTCTTAAAAAGGTAGGATTGCAAGTACCATTGAATATAGCTCTTCTCCTCCTGGGTATTTTTCCAGAAGAACTGAAAACATCACACCACAGCGATATATGTGCACCCATGTTTATAGCAGTGCAACTTGTCATAGCTAAATCTTGGAAACATCCTAAATGCCCATCAACTGAACAATGAATAAAGAAGATGTGGTATTTTTACACAATGAAGTATTATTCAGCTACAAAACAGAATAAATTTGAGGCTTTTATTGATGAATGGATGCAACTAGAGACCATACTCTTAAGTGAAATAAATCAGACCCATGTGTGTAAATATTGTATTGTCTCCTTAGTGTGAGAACATGAAAGAAAATAAAATCTGAAAGGCACAATAAATACTAGGGAAAAGAAATGAACCTGTTCAAAATGCAAGAATTATTGAGTTGAGGAGAAGCACAGGGGAGGTACTGAGGGAAAGAAATATATCTACGTATGTAAGCAGGATGGTTTGAATAACTGTACTGTGGATTTATGCTGGTCTATGGAAAGGAGAAGGTAATGCTTAATCTGTTTTGTCTCTTTTGTTCAATTTGTTGACCTTTTTCAATTCTTAATTTCTTCTATATTTCTTTCTTCTTCCAATTTTATATGTATATATCTGATAATATGAATAACTAGTTACACTTGAGCTTAGCCAAAAGGCTGAGAAGTGGTATGAATAACAATTTAGAAGACAACACTATGCATTACAATAAATACTGTGAAATTAATAGTATTTTGTGAAGTGAAATTCTGTACCATTTATAATTTTTCTGTTTTAATACTATTTTGTGCTTTCTTCAAAAAGTAAAAAAGAAAAAATAAAGACTTATTTAGTTTCTCTCTGAAATGTTTTGTAGTTTTCAGTGTAGGAGAAATAATTTATCAGACAGATCCTTAAACATTTTATATCTTTATGGTATTACGAAAGGCATTTTGAGAGGGCCAGTGATATAACTCAGCAGAATAAAGTGCCTGGTTAGGCCAGCGTAGGGACTGCAGTTCTATTCCCGGCACCATATGCTACACAAGCTGTGCCACCAGGGCAGGCTGAGCTGGCCGCAGAGTGGGGCGTAGTGGCATATGCCTATAATCCCAGCACTGGGGAGGCTGAAAACAGAAGGTTCACTGAGCCCAAGCTATGTAGTGAAACCCTGTAGCAACCAAGTACATTAAAAAAACAACATTTTAAACTTTTCAGCTTTGATTGTTCTTTGCTAAGAATACTATTGAAATTTGTATATGGACATGTTCTGCAGCTTGCTGCACTCACAGTACTCATTGCATTTTCTGTGGAATATTATATTTCACAGGCATTTTTTGCATGGATATTCACTTTCAATTAGTAACTTATCTTTCCTATATATAAGATAATTTTACATTTTTATTTCTTTTTTTTAAAATTCTTACTTTAGTCCACTGTCCAGAATTTCCAATACAATGCCGAACAGAAATGGTGAGTGTGGACATTTTCTGGTATTCGGAGGAAAGTATCAAGTCTGACAATAACTTTAAAATTTTGCTGATGCTTATTTTTTGGTTGAAATTCTTCCTCTTATCCTTAGTTTTCCAAAACATTTTATTAGAAATTGAAGTTGGATTCTGTCAAATGCTTTTCCTGTCAAAATAGCTCAAGGTGCTGTAATTCAGATGAAAGAACGTTCATGCATTCTTGAAGGCGTCTGCTAGGAAGTGGTTGGATCATTGAGGCGCTGTACTTATCAATGGGTTTGGCCACTGGTGAGCTCAGGAGCTGGGTATGCTTGCGGTGGGGGGATGGTCAGAAAAGGCTTGGATGTAACCCAGAAGTGTGTGTCTTCCTCCCTGCCCCCTCCCTGCTCCCAGGTGCTTACTGGCAGCCATAGTGTGAGCAGCTCTCTCCCACTCAGGTCTTTCCCCTCAGTTTCTACTTTAGAACCAGCCAAGAAGGGGTTGTAACTGCAAGCAAAAACAAATCTCTCCTTGATTGTGTAGTGGATGTTAAGCATTTTTGTCCCAACAATGAGGCAAGTAACTTAGACAATGAACAATAAAATACTAACCTAGAAAGCAGAAAAATGCTTCATACACAGAGACAACCAGCAGATTTATCATCAGAAACACTGTAAGCAGAGTAAGAGTGGAGAGACAGCTTTTAAGTACTGAAAGAATAAAATTACTATGCTAGTGTCTCTATGTGTTGTTGCTGGGACAAAATACCCAGCATCTAAAATTAAGAAAAGAACTGTTCATTTAGCCCACAGTTTATGGAGGTTTCAGGCCATACTGGCATGGCTCCAAAGCAGTGATGGTACATGGCAGAGGACACAGTTCATGGTGACAGAAAGCATCAAAGATCAAAGGGAGAAGCAGCAAGCCTCTCTCTCTTCCTCATACTGTGTGCAGATTAGCTGCCTCAGGATGGTATCATACTTATACACATAATCTCAGCATAGGATCATGAATTAATCACAAACTCTATAACTTGCCCCATGACTGCATCACACTTTGGGGGGACACCTAGACACAAGTCATAACAGCCACCTTCTATGTCAAGCAAAAATAACTTCCAAAAATCAGTGCCAGCGAGAGGATTACTGAAAACGCTAACAATGTGGGTTAGTATATACATGTATAATTTCTTTTTTCTTTCAGTTTTATTAAAGATAATTGATTATTTAAAGCAAAAGTATTTACAGTGTATATGTACATGATGACATATATAGAAGGAAAATGACAACAATATGATGAAGAAGAGGAGATATAGATAATTTAATAAAGTTTTTATATGTGAAATGTTATATCACTTGAAGGTAGAGTATAATAAGTTAAATATATATCCAAAGCAGCTGTTAAAATAAGATAACTATGACATTGTTAATAAATCAACAAACAGGATAAAATAATTAGTCAAGACAAAAAAAAATATTAGAACAGATAAGAGCATACAGAAAAGAAAGAAATGACAACAGATTTAAGCCCAAACTTATCAGGTAGCAGTGATAACATGAGTTTTATTTCACTCAGAGCAGGACTATAACTTTTCACTTCCTCCCCTGGGATCTAGCATAGGTTTCATACATACACTTGTTGTTTAATTTCTAAGCATGTTATCTCATTTGGAGGAACTTAAAACTAAAATCCATTGTGTCTGTACTATGCAGAACCGCTTGAAGTGTGATGAGGGTAGTGCTCCCTGAAGCTCATACCCAAAGCTGTAGTTCTTTATAACTGGAACTCCCGCAGATCTCCAGTCTGACTTCGTCTCTACACAAAACAACTCCCTGTTGGCTGAGGTAGGAGGTCTGTGGTTGCCCCACGGGTGATGAGTCCAGTCTCCAGTCTCTCTGAGCTCCTGTAATTGGCTTCTTTGCTTCCTGAAGCAGGTGACACTCTGACCCCCTCACACCGCTGGCCTACTCCACTGTGCTTGGGGAGCTACATATGCTCACGCAGGCTCACTAATCTCATTATCAGAGGTTCTTGAGTGAGCAGGAATCTTCTCCAGCCCACCTACCAAAATATGCTCTCCTGTGTGAGACCACAGGCTTGTAGAGAATGGGAAACATCCTCTCATTTGCCCAGCAATGTCCTGTGGTTGGCAGAGGCTCCTCTATTTCCCTAGAACAATGGCTGACTGTGGGCAGGTGGCTCTCTGAAAGCAGGCGCTGCTTGCTTCTCCTTCCTGGCCTCATTGGAGCATTCTCACGCATAGGCTGGCTCATGCTCCATGATCTGAGCTTCATCCTTGCCAGTGAGAAAGGCTGGTTTTTCTCCTCTTCCTCATCTTGGCGTGTCTATATGAGCAACTGCCTCAAGTGGTGGCCTTTCTCTAAGAATCTGGCTGTTTCATCATTTCCCTGCCTTCTGTTTCTCTACCCTCCTCTCTGTCTTGTCGCCGGGGGAGATGCATCTGGTTTCATGATCTCCCAATTTGAATTGCAGTCAATGTCCCACCAGACATGGCTTCCCATATACTTGATTTTATCTTAATAAATAATCCAACATATTTAGTAGAAATCATTGCATCTTTGTTTAGGGATTAGGACTGGAGATATATTTAAACTACACTGAGCACTGGTAATCCTGCAAGGGCTGAAGCAATGCTGATAGCAGGAAGGCCACAGCAGTTTGCACATTCATTCAGCTGCAGCTATTATTAAAGCAGCTGCCTGTGCTTGGCACAGAGCAGATAAGCAAGAATCAGTATGCATGTTCATATATGTACATAGGCTAGCATGCAAGGGTGCAGATAAGCATACATGCCTGTGCATGCCAGTTACATGAACACATGTATTATGATTACGAACCCATATAGATTCACATATACCTGTGTAAGCACAGACATATGAGAAACATGCCTATTCATGCATATAGAAATACATATACTTATTCATATAATTTTGGAAGTAATTATAAAGACATATCTATGCATTTATGCACATGTGACAACCTCCCTACACTTTTGCAGAACAACACAAAATACACTACTGCTCTGTAGCTTTCTGGTTCAGCAAATTGAGGCCATCAGGCTCTGGGGTCCAGATATGCATTTTGAAAACAGCTTGGGATAACTGTTTCTGCCTGCTTTTCTTCCTTTGCTATCTAATGCAAAAGGTATCCATTTCTTCAGGGTTTGAGCAGAGCTTTTTTGGCTGCTGCATGAATAAGATTTACTTGGAGACCCTACTAGAGCTTGATCAGCTTAGCTTTCCTCTGCCCCAGGAGATAGGACATCACTAATAGTACTAAAATATCTGGACTACATTCCCATAGACTGCCATGAAATTACTGCTCCAACCACTAGCCGCTTGGGTGTTTCCTTTATTTACTCTTTCCTTGTCCCAGCAAGTACTCATTGGGCTTCTTCTAAAGGAGCAGATCTGAATGATGAATGTAAGAGGATGTAAGCACACACAAGGCACATTTGTGCATCTCTGCGTCCTGTGGGAGTACACGGCTTGTGTGCACATATTTGTTATATAATATAAAGATGATTCTATAACAATACAACAGTGTTAAATCCCAAATAAGCTTGTGTCCAGGGTCCCCAAGACCATTTTGAATATTCAGAGTGCTCATAAGACTTAGCCCATAATTGTGTCCATCATAGCCAACATTCACTAGAATGATATAGTAAGACACACAGCTGAGTCATAAGGGGAAAGGCACCCCAGAGTATGGAGAAATCCATACACCAGCTTTGTCTTGTTCTCTCTCCCTCTCTCAGCAAGGAGTGTAGCAACACATGCATGACAGTCTGTTCAGGGTGATGCCAAGAATGTGATGATAGGGTTTTGGTTGGGGCTGGGACAGGTAGTTACCAGGTGCTTTGTATATTGCAAAACTCTGGTCTTGGAGAAGTAAAGCAGATATTCAGCTGTAGTAGTTGACCTATTGCATCAACTTGAGAACTTAAAGCTTAACTAAATCAGCTCAGCGACTCTACACCCTAAGGCCTAGAGGCCCCGCCTCAGGGTGAAACATCACTTAAAGGATATAAAAGGGGCTGGGGCTTCCCATTTCTTCAGAGGAGCTCTGGTCTTTACAGTCCACTTGGACGTCATCTCCTGGCTTTCAGTGTAGACCCTTCAGCTTCCCTTGAGCCTTCAGCCTTCTGGTGTAGACTCATCAGGCTTCCATTGCAGACCCATCAACCTTCTAATATGGACTTGCATGGAGCACTGCAGTGAACTCCAGACCATGGACTAAATCCTTCAGTCTCCAGCGTGCAGAAGCCCTCTGCATGATTCATCATCCAACTCTGCAGCTGACCGTCATAAGACAATCTTGTAATTTCTTATGCTTGTATATATCTTGTGTTATATCTGTTCCTCTAGTAAAACCCTGACTGGTACAAATTTTGGTACCAGGAGAAAGGTAATTCTGTCTCAGTTACTTTTCTCTTACTGCTGGGACAAAATGCCTGACAGCCAAAATTAAGGAGGGAAAGGTTTATTTAGCTCACAGTTTGTGGAGGTTTGATGCCATACTTGACAAGCTCCAAGACAGAGTGGCATAAGGCAGAGGGCAGTAGTTCATGGTGGTGGAAAATAGCAAAATGGCAAGAGCAAAAAAGGGAAGAGTAGTGGCGGTGGCAGCAGAGACAGAGAGCAAGCCTCTCCCCGTTCCTTAAATTGCCTTCAGGTATCAGCCCAGGCAAGCGTGGCCCTCACACTTGAAATCCCAGCAGCATTCACACCCATAATCCCAGCATGGGGTCATGAATTAATCACAAACTCTAGAAGCCACACCGGTATTACATGAGGCTTTTCAGTGACATCTAGACACAAACCATAGCATCAGCTTAAATATAAACAAAGACACAGACAGCCACCATGTCATTTAAGAAATGTCATGGGTAGGCATAAGAGACCATTTATCAGTCATGGTCCCAAATGTCAGCAGGTTTTTCTAAGGAGAGCAGTAGTTTGGAAGAGAAATATGAATGTGAGCTGAGACATATAATGAAGGAGGGTTTTGAGCTGTGTTGAGGGAAACAGGTGGCATTTAGCCAGGCTCATGGGACCAGAAGTGGAAAATACAATGGTGTAGTTCATTGAAACAATAAACAAGGCATGCAGAGGCTAGTGAGTGTGCAGACACTCACGAGCAGTCAATCTGTTCAACACCAACAAATCAATGAAGCCAGGCCTGATGTAGCACAACTGTAATCCCAGGTACTCAGGTCTGAGTCAGGATGATTATGAAATTCAGCTTGGACAGCTTGGCAAGACCCTATCTCAAATAATATTCTTAAGGAGCTGGAATGTACCCCAGTGGTAGAGAACTTACTGAGCAATACAAGGCCCTTGGTTCAACTCCTAGTATAAAAAAGAAAAAAGAAAGAAAAGAAAATCGATGAGGGATTTGTTACATTTAAAGAAATCCTAGCTAACAGTAGGAATTTGGTCCTACTCCTTCAAGAGTTATAACCCTATAAGTGAAAAGAAAAAATAAACAAATAGGCCAACCACTTCATTAGCAGGATGAGGGAGGAAGAACTGGTTCATCTTAGGAAGCTGTTGAGCATTCACTTCTAGCTGAGACCTGCAGAGGGTACAGAGAGTGTGCCAGGTGAAGATGAAAGAGGGAGAGGGCAGAATTCCATGACTGGACATGCGCAGGAGCAGAGGAGAAAGGGTTTGTGTAGCCCCACCATCCATACCAAATCATTGCTCTTGGGAAGGCCCCACAGGCATTTCTAAAAAATGTGCTTGGATTTCGTGGTGGTTGCTGCTTGAGCTGTAATGAGATGCCAATGAACTGGGCAGTTTCGCCTTCATTTATTTAGCTGGTTATATCATTTCATGTTCATCAAGTAAGTAGCTATATTATGGTGAAGTGACCAAGGTTCACCAAGACTAAAGTGCTTCTTGTCATTTTCATCCTCCCTGTATCTAATTCTCATCTGATACATCTACACGGCCTGTTGTCTGAGCTTCTAAACACATCCTCAGTGTCTCTCACTGTTTTCACCACCATCCCTGGAGTCCAAGCCACCAGTGCCTTTCTCTTAGTTTATTTCCCTCCAACCAATAAATCAGATCATATTTTTCCCCTGCCTGAAACTTCGCACATGCTTACCACTGCCTTTGGTACAGAGGCAAAGCTGGCCAGTGAGGCCTAATATTCCAGGGTCTGGTTCCTATTAGCATCTTAGGCATCTGCATATATGTCTCCCTGCTGTTTGTTGGTCAAGGCCCAGGCTAGGCTTCCTTTTGTTCTTGGACTATGCCAAACTCATTGTTGATGCAGGGCCTTTGTCCTTGCTGTTCTGTCTGCTTGGAACTCTTTTACAGATCACTAGGTCACCAGCTTCTTCTGATCCTGCAGATCACTTCTGAGACCCCACAGAGAGAATCTGTTTAGCTTCTGTTCTCTCAGATTCCACCTTTACCATCAATTTCATCTTAATGCCACATTTGTTTACCCAGTGCTATTTCTTCATATAAGTTGTTCTGTCTTGGATCTAAAGTATACTCCAAAAGGGAAAGCATAAGGCCCAAGGCAGCAGGATTCAGAAGCAGGACTTTGGGGAAGTGATTAGGTCATAAAGATCTGATCTTGTCACTGCATTAACCCAATGACGGGTCATAACTGAATGAACTATTGGGAGGTGATAGAAACTCTAGGAACTGGGGTCCAGGTGAGTGAAGTAGGCCACTAGGGGCTGTGTCCTGGCATAGTCTACTTGGTTTTGTCTCTCTTTTTCTGCCTCGGGCTCCCAAGAGGTAGGCAGCTTTCCTCCACTATGCCCTCTGCCATGATGCTTAACCCCACCTTATGCCCTTAAGATGACCATGAATGAAAACCTTTGAAATCATGAGCCAAAATAGCCTTTGCTCCTTTAAATTGTTGTTCTCAGCTGCTTTATCATAGTGCCGGGAAGCTGGCACAGAACTATGGACTATACAGCCTCTCCTTCCACCCTGGCATAAAGCCAGCGCAATCTCAATGGCCAGAGCAGTAGGAGCCACAAAGCCACAGCAGCAAGCATTAGGAGAGAGAAGAAGAAGAAGGGACAAGAAGGAGGAGGAGGGTACCACTGAAATGACCCATTGATGGGCTCATCAAACCGGTAGCCAAACACACGCACCAGCCAGGCATTTGCCAGTGCCAGGCCTGAGTGGACTCCTCCAGCCCCTGTTCTTGCTTTGTTCTTCTCCTCTAGCCTCTGTCCAGGCCTTTGGAAAGGCCTCTTTACCAGGAAAGAGAGCCAGATCAGAGACCTTTCCCATGCACTTCGATCAAAATAGCCTCAGCAAAACACAGTGCTTGGGATTCTCCTCCTCCTCTATTACTATGATCGGTGGGAGCAAAGACAATATTCTTGATGGTACCCCAGAGGCATTCCCCAGCTCCGCAGGATCAAATATGGGAAGGACGGAGGAAGGAGCAGGCCTGGTGAATGTGCAGTCCTTCCCTGGTGCAATAAAATGTGATGGACAAGCTGTGCACCCACTGACCTCTGCGCCTGGAGGCCCTGGGTCTGCGTGGCTCACTCCGCAGAAGAGCTCCTCGCTGTCGGTGCGGATGTGACTCCCCAGCAGATGGTGAGTCAGACCTTGATGCCTCTGTGTGCTTTGTACATTTTACTTGTTGGTAATGAATTTACAAATCCTTTAAGTACGGCAAACAGAGCCTTCCCACGAGCTGAACAGATGGGAGAGAAGGCTTTCGAAAGGCTTTTCAAAGTGGCCTTTTTTTCTCACCCCCCTCCTGGCTTAATATCTCTCTCTCTACATCTACAAATGCTTTATTAGTTGGGGATGAGGTAGAATCTGCCCTGCCTTTTTTTTCTTTCCTCTGGCTCCCTGGAAAATATGAGGCCAGCCTGCCCCAGTCTGGAACCCATTAGCAAGATGGCACTGGTCCTTGGCCAAGAACTTTGATGTGCACATCCCAGAGTACAATATATCTCAAGGGAGGATAGAGGAAAAGGAAGGGGCTTCATGCCGGGCTTCTCAGGACTTCCCTGGTGGGAAAGAGTCTGGGCTGAGCAGGGTAGAGTTGGCAGAGGGTGCTTTACCAGCCCCAGTGTTTTACCTTTCCCTGATCCTTAACCTTGCTGCACCACTTTGCAGTGCCATCTACCTCAGGCGTGGGCATGGGCCCCGTCATTTGATGTCATGTGGCTCACTTTGGTCAAAGGAATGCTAGTCAATGCAAGGAAGCAACACTTTGTGAAGCTTCATTTATGTGTCAACATGACAGGGCTAGGGGAATCCCAGAGAGCATGTGACACAGAATTTCTGGCTGTGCCTCTGAGGATGTTCTGAAAACATGACATTTGAATTCATAGATGAGGAAAACAGACAACTTTCCCCAGTGCAAGTGAGTGGCATCCAATCAGAGGCGAGTCCGGAAAAACAAAAATGTGGAACGCATTTGCTCTGCATATGCTGTCTAAAGATACCTTCGTTATCTTTAGGCTTTGATACTCCTGGTTCTTTGGTTTCAGGCTTGGACTGGGACTTTTACCAAGGGCTTCCCTGGTTTTCAGTCCCTTGGTCCAGGTTTCTTGAGCCTCCAGCTTGCAGGGCACAGATCACTGGACTTCTCAGCCACCATAATCCTGTGAGCCTATTACTTCTAGCAAATTTCCTTCTGTGCATTGTCCTGTGTTGTGTAATGACAAAGCTCTATTCTGACAGATGTGTCATTGGAAGATTTTGATGCACAGGGTCACAGATGATGGCTGCAGAAACCTAGAGGCTGCAGCCTGCTACACACCCAGGATATACTCCACTTGTGTGGAGCCACTCTCCTACGTGCGGCTCGATGTGCAGTATCACACTGGCCAGTGCCTCTGGAGGAGCGTGAGTGATACAGAACTTAAATGAACTTGCTGAAAAAAATGGCCTTGCTGACCGAACCTTGTTCTCTTGCTCTAAGAGGACATGCCCAAATAAGCTTGAAGCCCCAGAAGAAGGAGAAAAAGGAGGAGCAGGAATAGGAGACACATGTACTGAGCCAGGGCCAGCCAAATAGCTCAGTGGATTAAAGCACCCACAAGCAGGCTCAGGGGCCAGGGATTTGAACCCTGCACCAGCATGGAGGCCCTGCCACTGGAGAGCACTGAGCTAGCAAACAAGTCCAGGCGCAGTTGCACACATCTGCAATTCCAGAGCTAGGGAGGCTGAAACAGAAGGATCACTATGAGCCCAAGCGGTGCAGTGAGACACTGTACCAAACACATAAATGGGGGGAAAAAAAAAAGACAAAGTCTGGACAACAGCTTTACAGACTTCTATTCAGAAGACACATGAGGCCGTCAACGCCTACAACTTCCTGATGTCATACTAAGCAAAGAAAAAATCACTACACTAACTTCATAGAGTTGTTTTAGAGATTCCGTGACACAATAACCTGCACACATAGCACAACCTCAGCCGGGACAAGCACTAGGTAAGTGCCATTTATTGAATTATTTGTGTGCATTACTTTTAATTACTTAAATAACCCTTAACTAGATGTTATTACCTTAATTTTACAGGGATACTGAAGCACAAAATAGTCAAGTAGTGTAGTTCACATTACACAGCTGGATCTGCAAAAGAACTAGGTAGGATTGAGACTCACATATATGAAAAGATAGAAATTTTTAGAGAACACAAAAAATTGTAGAGGCAGCACCTGTCCAGATGCAGGGCACACAGAAGGACTGGGGGCAGCGTAAAGCAAACATGGAACTGCCTGGAGTAGAGTTTCTCAAATGACACTACTGGTACTTTTTCTCTTTTTTTGTATCAAGGATTGAACTCAGGACCTTGTGCCTGCCACACAGGTGCTTATGCCCGTGAACCATCTCCCCAGCCCCACTACTAATACTTTGGACTGGGACTGGCTAATCTTTCTTTTTTATTATTTTAAAGAGGAAAAAAAAAATACATCACAAAAATGAAGACAAAAACAAAGCAACATAAAACAATAAATATGATACAGAATTTAAAATAAAGAATAGAAAATTAACAAAGGTCATTATATTATGTATTGTTATCATCAAATTTCAGATTACCAGACATAAATATGCAAGATTGATCAAACAATTAAGCATCAATTCTTCCTTTCAATAAACCTTAATGTTTTTTCCTTGTCCTTTTTACATTTTAAATTCAGTCTAAAAACAGTATAAAAATACTAGATAAGACATTAGAGACAATGCACATTTGAAAAAGAAGATGGAAGTATTCAGCCATGGTTGCTGTATTGCACATTGCTATCTTCACTCTAGTTGTTCAGATTACAGATATTTGGAAGCAGTTGCCCTGAACCTGTTGGATGTCCTCTACCCTCTAGGTCCCAATAGTATCCCCCCTACAAGTGGCGACAACTAAAATGTTTCTCCAGATGCTGACAGATACACCACAAGGGGGAAAATCAATCCTCATTTGGAACGATGGACATGGAGGCACCCAGAAACATTTCTGACAGCAGGTAGGCTCTGAGGTATCACCCTTGGGATGCGAATTGCTGTTTCCAGGCTGTGAGTTTCAAGCACCAATCAAACATTTTAAATTAAGAAAGAAATGCGAACAGACCATTTCAGAATAAACATCCCATCCAGGAAAATCACAGCTGGCAATCTTGCCCTGGTATTCTAACAAAGCGTCTGGTCTCAAAAGCTAAACAGGGTTGGGCCTGGTCAGAACTTGGAAGGGAGACTCCCTTCAGGTTCTATAGGCTTAAGTCTATGGCCATACTGCCCAGTGCAAGGAAGGCCGTCCCATATTTTGAAAACATGAACCAGAAGACATTTGTAGAACACAATTGGATTATAACTTACATTGCATGAGTTTACTTTCTTAATAGTTTGCCAGTTATGTATGTTTTTTTACCAGCATAAGGGGTAGAGAAGTTCAAAAGTACAACACACTTGGTACCACCTTTTCCCTTTAGAGAAAATTTCCTGCATGGTTCTAATTATTTTGCCTGTTTTTCTAATTTCTTGGAGACAGCACAGCGGTTGTTACGGATAGAATAGATAGGAGACCTGGGACTTGGTCCTGGCTTTGCTACTGTCTTCAGTTTCTCATTCATGACTTCATAGTTCTGGCTCTTCTCATTGCAGTGAAAAAGGTATGTATTTTGTAAGATCTGCTTGATTTTTGATGACTCTTAGTTTCCTAGCTCTGCCATAGCATGGTACCATGAAATGACTTAGAGCGTCCAGTTTATTCAGTGATTCTGAAACTCAAAGCCCTGACTCAAGGTGTCCACAGGACTGGCTCTTTCTCCAGACTCTGAGAGGTTCTCCACTTCCTCCTGTGGCTTCTGCCAACTGCAGGGCATCTTCTGCATGCTCCTGCTTGCCAATGCATGACTCCAAATGCTACATTTGTTGCCACATGACATTCTTCCAGTGTCCTCTTCTTATAAAAGTCCACCTATTCCATTATATTTTATCCTAAATAAGTACATCATTGGTGGTCTTATCTCCAAGTAATGCCACTTTCTGAGGGCCAGCAATTCAGCTCATCTGTCAGGGCCACATGTCAACCCATAGCAGTAACCCATGTGTGTTCTCACTGTGCCTCTGGAGAACTTTCTCTCCATCCAATCTGCCCTCTTTGGAGACCCCACACAGTAGAGATTCCCACCTCCATCACTCCTACCCATGCAATTCTACACTAGGGCTGATTTTCTGCAGTGAAGAAGGCATTCTGCCTGCACCATCTGCCCTCTTTGCCCCTGGTCCCTCCATGACTTATATCTGCAGAATGATGCCTGGGAGCTTGGTTTTATCTAAGGTCATGAAGGAGATGGGCTTTGCTGGATGGCAATTCAAGGAAATGTAACCTTCACTCTGGCATCAAAATGTGCTGTTTCTACCAGGCTCTACAACTTTGTCCTGGTTTGTGTCTAAGTGCCCCCCCC
>PVKN010008612.1:0-24881 GCA_004027915.1 Capromys pilorides | reverse complement strand
AGGACAACAATATGCATTGTATCAAATACTGGAAATATACTACTAACGTGTTTTGAAACTGTCGCATTGTTATTTCTTATTAAATGCAATTTTAAAAAAAAAAGATACCACCTGATGCAATATCTGATGAAACTTGTATCTTATTGCTGCATCCTCACATATAAAAAATAATAAAATAAAACAATAAATAGGGGCCGGCGAGATAGCTCAGCAGTCTAAAGCACCTTCTTAGGCAAGCTTAGGCAAGTGTGCAGGACCAAAGTTTGATCTCTGGCAACACATGCCGTGCCAGCCCCACGCCCCCAGGGTGGGCTGAGCCGGCAATAAATAAATACATATATATATATATATATATATATACACACACACATACATACATACATAAACTAACTAACTAACTAAGTGGATGCAGCCCTAACAATCGAATCCTGGCAAGCTCCCCAAATGTGTCTAGGGTTGAAGGTTAATCAGGGCCAGAAATGCATAAAATGTGAATACACACGTGCACCCACAGGTTTTGGAATAGTGAAAAGCTTACAAAAAAAAAGTCCTAGGAGAGCTCCAGCAGATCCCTGGGTCTTCCCAGGGGGCCTGCTTCCGTGGTCCTAAAGGCAGCTGGGCCCAAGAAGCAGCATTTCAAATGCAACCTGGGACTATGCTGGTAAGGAGACCACACTTCCTTTTCAGTTCTGAGGGGTCCTGAAGCCCTTTGCCCGCCTTCTGCCCCCACTCCAGCCCCTCTGCACATCCCCTACTATCCCTCCCTGGAACCACAGAACATTACCTTCTGCCGGGTTCATTACCGCGTCATGGAGCAGGGTGGCCATACTCCCAGCTATCCCTGCAAAACAAACTCCAGAAAATTACCCTCTGACGTGGGGTGCTCTGGGGGAGTTCCCCGGAAGCTAAGGTCAGATGAATTCAGGGCTGGGCTGTCTGAAGAGCAGAATTACTAGTGGGAGCTCCACTCAGATGGAACCCCGGTGCTTAAAACCCTGAAGTGAGTGAAGGCACCAACCAGAGACAGCGAAGGCTGACACAAGTATGGGTACCCACGTTTCAATCCTGCAGAAACCTGGTTTTCTTTCTCGTCGGCAGCACTAGGAAAAGACTGCTAATGTTTGACAACATCCAGAAATCACACTCCTTGGCTTTCTCCACTGCCTTGATTTTCGCTCTCTCATCCCTTACCTTGGTCTAGAGGTCAGCTCACTAAGCCTTTATGCAAAGGGGGTGCTATGGGGGTGTGGAAGAGAAACCTTTAATTTCCTATTCAAACACAGACATTTTCATTGAAATGGGCAAGAGAAGAGGCGGGAAGCATGGGGCCCGGCAGATTGCCAGGGTAAGTTTGGGAAGCCCAGACTGGTTTCACTGGTGGTGGCCCCTTGAAAGGTTTCAGGCCTGGTTTCAAGAACCAGGTGCTTTGAAAGCCTGAATCAGGCCTGGAGCCATGCTTTCAGCTCCGCACTGCCTCCCTTTGGGGTGCCACTGGCTGGTGATGAAAGGTGGCAGGAGCGAGGACAGAGTAAGTTAAAACCCCTTCAGAAATAAACATAATAGCTCCCCACCGCCGCGTACATACTTGTAATTATTTCCAGGAAGGTCAAAGAGCAAACACAGCCCACACCACAACGCAGGAAGGCAGCACTAGGCTGACCACGGCATGAACTGGTATAGCCAGGAGCTATACCATGACCTCAGGCAGCCTGGGCAGAAGGAGGGCTCTGATGTCATGGGCTCGGGGCAACATCCAGGCATGGCTCTCAGTGACCGGCTCAATAAATGTAGCCTGTGACCAGCTGTTTAAGGGCCAGAGGCACACTTGCTACTCAAGCTGCTGAGGGAGGAATCTTTAGGGTTCCACGAACATAACAAAAAGAGGGACGAGGGTTGCTGGTCACATCTAACTCCCCACTGCTGAAGAATGTGTTTTGTCAAAATAAGTACGCTTTATACCGCTACACATATCCCCACTCTACGTCCAAACCAAACACAATCACAGCCAACCCCATGAGACAGGAGGGCAGAGGATGGCCAACCTGGCCCAGCACCCTGCGCCGCACATAGCAGGCTGCCCCCCAACACGCAGCTCCCCCCACCTCTCTCCCTCACATCAACCACACAAAGCTACTGCAGCCCTCGGAGCAGAGAATTGCAGCCCAGACACACGGAAGAGGATGGGAGGCAAACCCCCCAAATCTCCAGAAGCTCAAAGTGGGAAAGGCCTTCCGCAGTGGCACAAGTCCTTTGTCAGCCATAAAACTTCTTGACCTTTTAAAGCTTAGTTAGATCTTGGCGTTGTAGAGACCTGTTGTACCAGTTTTTAAATAGTCTCAAAGAAGCTGTCCAGATAACTTTTTTTTTTTTTTTTTCTGAATCCAGCATTCAAAAGTTTAGTTTCTATTCGGGATGTTTCCTAGAACTGATCATTAACGGTTTCTGAATGTTTTTAAAAGAAATAAGGACAACCAAAAAAGCCCCACAACAGGAAGAACTGAAACACCTCTGCCACCGAAGTCCCCCAGGCTCAAAGAGCACAGGCAGGGGACAGGAAAGAGAGTGTGTGCGCGCGCGCGCGCGTATCTGGGTGGGTGTGCGCACACGACCCCAGAGTTCCTTTGTCGTGAGCAAACTGCTGAAGACGAAGGCTGCTGGGTCATGGGAAGAAGGCCCCGGGGGGATGTGCCGAAGAAGAGAACTTCCTAACTCCAGACAAATGCTTTCAAAATACCATTGGCTAGGTGGCTGTTTCCTTGGCGGTGGAAAACGTCATTTAGGGTCCTTTTCATGTTTTCATAGCAGGCAAAATACATGGCGTGGGCCGGGCCCGCCCCCATGATCATCACGTTGATGCCCCGCAGCGGCCTCCAGAAGCCTTCAGTCCGCATGATTTTCTTAAGGGCTCCGTAGATGCTCGTGTACCGGGCTTTGGGATCCGGATTCAAACTCTGCATTCGTGTCTACGGGAGAGTGAGAGAACGAGAAGTGAGAGCCAATGGGGACGCAAGGGCAGGCTTCTTTGGACAAGACCGTTACTTGCTCCTCCCTCGCACGCTGTCCTCCCCCGGCGCGCACAGATTTTACTCTGCCCAATAACAGGGGAAGTACAAGGACTTGGAGAGCCAGAGCAGGGAACAAAACCCTGCGGTACCCTGCCATGGGCAAGCTACGTCCTGATGAATCCCTCCACCCTGCTGGGTCGGGGGCCTTTGATTAAAAACGTGTCTGCTGCAAGCAGCGATGAAATGATACATCCGAAAAGAGTAAAACTGGAGTCCTTGGTTAAGAAGTACAGTTATACCTCAGTGCCTGCAGGAGACTGGACCGAGGACTCCCGGCACACAGAAAAGCCTTCATATACAATGGCAAATACTTCTGTCTCTAGCCTATGTACAACCTCTCACACTTTTTAAATCAAGAATCCCCAACACCCTCCACCCCTGCTCCTGGGCTACACAGCAGGAACAAACAAGAGTGAAAGAGGTTCTGTCTGCATTTACAGCTGCTTCTCTTCGCCCGCCTTGCTGCCTGACTCTTCCTGCTGTCAGGCCAGTGGCCACATTAGATTCTCATCCATGAGCCAGGCATACCCGGGTCTTAGGTTGCTCCTTATGCGATCCTAATGAGATGGGGCTGGGGCAGTGATGTCAGCACTGGGGAATGTAACTATGACATATCACAGAACATATGTAAAAAAAAATACAAAGAAAAAATAACCTTTTCCCCTCCCAACCCATGAGAAAATAGATGCCTTTGCTCCATAAAACTGGCTCTTGGTTTAAAAAAAAAAAAAGGTTGGTGACTGTGATGGCTTGCGCCTAGATGTACCCCGGAGGCCTCATGCAGGCATAGGTAGAGCTTTTTCAAAGGTAGCTGACTCTAGACTGTGTAACTGATTCTTGGTGCAATGCTAGGGTTAAGGGTGCTAGGATGATGGGCGAATGACTACTAAATCCATCCACTGACTGGTTGGGCTCCAGCCTGATCCCAGTGGCCTGGATATAATATAAGGGCCAGAAAGAGGCTCGTCTTCCTTCTTCCTCGCTAGCTTTTGCTGTCTTCTGCTCGCCATGAGCTGGTTCTCTCCTGCATGACCCCTCTGCTAAGCCAGCCTGTCTTGGAGCCAGCTGATTATGGGCTGAAACCGTGACAAACTGTGAGCTCAATAAATCTTGCCCTCTTACTTTGGGTGTAGGGTGTTTTGTCTCTGCAATAAGAGAAAAGTACCTAAGACAAAGACCACTACTTTAAATCATCTCTAGGCCACTTGTAATACCTAATAGAATGAGTGCTATATAAATAGGTGTTATGCTGTATTACTTAGGCAATAATGACAAGAAATAAAAATCTGTTTATGCTTGGCACAGCCACCAATTATCTTTTCGAATATCTTCAATGCGAGGCTGCTTTCCTCTGCTAATGTGGAGATGAGGCTTTTGTAGCTCCACAAATCTGAGCCCTCTGTATTCCTCTTTAGACCTTGCTAGGAAACACCTCAAATCCTTTGGTCTTTGTCCTTGTATTACCTCTAATACTTTTCATATTCTAAATATAAAAGCATAGAAGAATATAAAGTTTTTGTGTTGCTGCTGTGTGACATAGTGTCTTTCCTTACAGCTCAAGCTGGCCTGGACACATAGTGATCTTCTTGCCTCAACCTGCCAAGTGCTAGGACTAAAGCAGTGTGCCACCACGCAAGCTTTACAAGGTCTTGTTCTTATGTCTTCCTGTACACAGTCTTATTACTTGAGGCGGGGACCTAGTTTGAGATCTCTGTTACTCTCACACAGCACTAGGGCGTTAAAAGCACTCGAGCAGGTAGGAGAGTTATTTCATCTTTCAACCTGGCAAGGCCGTGGCACCCAGAGACTCCATCAGACATCAGCCAGAGGAGGCTCTAAAGGTATTTGTTAGATAAGATTTACACTGAAATTTGTTCACTTTGAGTAAAACAAATTACTTCCCATCATACAGGTGAAGCTGATCTAATCAGTCAAAGGCCATAGATAAAGACTCTGAGTCTCCCAGGGAAGAAATTCTGCTTCCTTCTGCCCTTGACCCAAGTTGCAACAGCAGCTCTTTCCCGCACGGCCAGCCCACCAGCCTGCCCTGCGGATGTTGGACTCGCCAGGCCTTATGGTGATGTGCACTAATTCCTTAAAATAAATCTCCCTACACAGGAAGAAAAAGAGAGAGATTTAGATGTAGATCGCTCCTTCCACACCCTGTGGGCTGTTTCCCTGGGAAGCACTGACGGACAGGTAGGTAAGAGGAATCCTCACGCTGACTTAGTCTCAGCAAAGCAGCCCCTGCCTTCCTCCTCCTGCATCCCCTCCCCACCCAGCCCAACCATTAGTAGGTGTGTCCTTTTATTTCCAAACAAAACCATCTAAAAATCATAACACATACAAAAAGGAAGGAAGGCTTTTTGAATGAAACAGAGTGAAGGTCGCTAGGCCAAGAAGCAACTCCCCCAAACAGCACCCATTCCCTGTCCCCAGGAAACCCAGGACTCGAGGAACAACATAGAAATCAATGACCTAAATTAGTAGTCACTGTCATATTTCACTGGCTACTAAAATCACAAAGAAAATGAGTACCCTCCTCTCAACTTTTACTTTGCCAAGAAAGAGCATAAAAACAACATGAACGTCAGTCTCGTAATCATTTCCTGCCCTTTATGCCAGTCATCATTTTCTCAAAGAAAGTGCATGTGTAATGCTTTGTTAAAATAATAGGATAGAAGACTATAATTATAAAACAGTGCTTTAAGTTAGACTTGGGCTTATTAATTTAGAAAGCCTAGGTCCAACTTAAAGCACTGTCCCTTTCTCCCACTACAGCCTGGTGAAAAGAGCTCTGGCCCAGCCAGAGGCAATCACTCGGGGGGACCAGGGGCCAAGAGGGGCCCCGTGGGGGTGGACAAGTCAGTTTCCTTGCACCTCTGGGTTCTTTGAAATGATTTCTATTCTGATTTTTCCAAAAAGAATTGGAGGAGTCTTACCTAGAAAATGCATTACAAGTAAACAGGGCCAAGAGAAGCAGATACCAGTACCCTGACTGCCAGGGCAGCTGAATCCTACCCACACCACCTCCACTTGTCGGCTGGGAAGTGAGGGGTGCACAGTGCCCCCTGCAGGTAGCAGAAGGCCACTGCCTGTTGGGAGGCAGGCAAAGGCCCCCTAGCGCTAACTTCTTACAGATATTTGAAGTAAAGTTTAGAGCCAAGAAGATCTTATTTTTCACCTGCCTTTGTCTTCAGTCAAAAGCAAGACCTAAAGCAGCAGGTGACAGAATGTCATCTGTGGTCAAGAATCCAGGTTGTGGCCTTGGGAGCGCTCTAGTGACCAGATCTCATTGCTCATGGTGCAACGTCAGGCACGTGAATCTCTCTATGGATGGGCACGTTAAATGAGGTAATATGTGTCCATTCCCATCCCATTGTGGTAAATAATGAAGGAGCCAGCCAGGGGATACATGAAGGTGATTCATGGAGGCTTACGTGGCTGTAGTGTAGACTTTCTAGTGCAACAGCCCCACGGAAGTCAGGGTTGTTTCTGCCCCATTCACTGCAGGTCCCCAAAGCCAGGTGCTAATCCTGGACCTGATAAATATTTGCTGAATGGATGAACAAACAAAGGCAGCTCAAGATGCCAACTGCAGAGAAGGGGCACTGTGCCTATTAGTCACCTTCCCTAACTAATTGCAGCCACACTTCAGCCCTGGTCATCACCTTTTCTCTACATCGCTCCCTACCAATGCAAAGTCCATCTCTCACTGAGCTTCTGCAGGCTGGAGGTGGCTGCATGAGTCATGAGCCGAGCAGAGGCAGCAGCCTGTCCCTGAGGCCCGGGGCCTGTGTGTGAGGGCTGGCTCCAGCCAGGCTCTGCTCAGGGCAGAGGCCCAATGCTTGGGAGAAGGGCTGCCACAGAGCATCTCCTTGGGGAGGAAGCCTGGCTCCAGCAGGTCCCTGCCTGCCCTGGGGATCCCCGCTGAGTGCTGCCAGCGTGTGCAACTGGCCAATGGCTTTGCCTTCCTTGGGTCCTAGTGGGCAGACACCAAAGGGCTCAGGGCAGACAAAAGCCCCAGAACTAGCTGCTCCGAGCCTCCCTTCTGCAGCCAGCACAGGTTTGGGGGAGACTATACCATGTCACCTCTCTGGTCCCTAGCGTCCTCGGCAGGAAAACAAAGGGGAAGGACCAGAGCAGTGGCTAATGATCAGAATCATCCAGGAAATGTTAGAAAAACCTATCTGTGGGCACCATTTCAACACAGTGATTCGAAATTTTCTCTATCTTAAATTCTCCAGATGAGTCTAAATATTGCCCAGTTTGGCACACCACGAAAGGACCATTTAGGCCTCTTCTAGCCCCCGTGTTTTCCAGTAACATCCTCCACACATTGGCAGCCATGAGATTCACCACCATTACTATGAGGAGGGAAGAGGTCAGGGGAGATGGGCCAGGCACTGCTATGAGCAGGGCAGGGGCAGTGGGGTCCACAGAGCAGGCCCTAGGCCCGGCCTAAGGCGGAGTGGCTTGTCAGCCTTGGAGTATGGCAGCTCCCACCTGTGATGATCCCCTGGGGAGCCGCTGGGAAACGCCAGCCCATGGCAGGTGACATCATCACAAGCGTCCCTCCTTCATGCACCTGCTCAGTCTGCTTGCTGACCGCTGTCGCCACACCCAGATTTGCAAGGAAATTTTGGGATTGACTCTGCACCACCATCCTCTTTTTAAATTCAGGGTGAGGTGGGTGGAGCAGCACTGCTGAGCCAAAATGCACCAATCGCTTATGAAAAAGGAAAGTATCTGTACCTCAGTATGGGCGCCCCTCTGTCCTCCCTCGGGGAGGTACCCAGCAGCCACATTCACCCACGTGCCTGGGACAGTGCACACGGGCCCCAGCTGGGCCCCATACAGCCCAGCTCAGCTCCCAGCACACAGGCTTCCCCTGCCCACAGGGAGCAGCCTTGCGGGGTCAGCTACAGCATGCCGAGAAGAAAAGAAAACAGGAAACACAGGGAAGAGTGAGTGAGACATGTGAAGGAGAAGATGGACCATCCAGGGTGGCAAAAGGCAGCCCAGCAAACATCCCAGAAGGGAGAACCCCTCCTCCCCAGGCCTAGCAAAGAGGCCAAAGAAGAAAGGAGGCAGAGCTGGAGAGAGGGCAATCAGTTTCATCTCTGTTTAAAACATCTAACTCTGCCTATAAAATGTAGAAAGGAAGCTGATCTACCTCGTAGAAGCAGAGGTGGAGACAAAGTCAGAGACTAAGCAGAAGCAACCCAAGTGTTATGGTTTATGTCTAGCTGTCCCCCAAAAGCCTCATGCAGTCATGGGGTGGGGACTTCTAGAGTTTGAGACTTGACTCATGATCCACTGGGATTATGTGTTTTAGTACTGATGGGATTATGAGTCTGAGTACTTCTGGGATTATGGGTGTAACCTAAGTGGATAGGCTGAGGCAGAAAGCCTGAACGCAATATAAAGAGAGACAGAGACACAGACTCTCGCTGTTGCTCTCTGCACCCCTGGTTGTTCCGTTACCTCTGTCGTGATTGTTGCTGTCTCGCAGCCATGAACTGGATGCTCTCTGTCCTGTTCCACTCAGCCTTGGACCAGCCGAATATGGGCTGAAACCTCCAGTAACTGAGCTAAATAAACCTTTACTTCCTTCATTTTGAGTGTCAGGTATTTGTCCCAGCAATGAGTAAAAGTAACTAAGACACCAAGGGCCCACTGGGGGCTGAAGAGTTAAACTCCACAGAATACTACTCAGCCTGAAAAAGGAAGGAAACTCTGGCCCATGCTACAATGAACTTTGAAGACTTCGTGCTGAGTAAATACACCAGTTACAAAAAGACAAATATTGCATAATCCTACTGTTAGATGCCCAGGGAAGTGCAACACAGGAGCACGGGAGTTGTTAGGGGATGAGGGTAGACGAACTGGAGTAACCATCTCAGGGGTTCAAGGTTTGGGTTTTGCAAGATGAAAAGCTCTGCGGATGGGTGCTGGTGACAGTGCACAGCACCACACGTGTGCTTGGTGCTGCTGAGCTCCACTCGTACAAGCAAGGAAGCAGGTCCTGTGATAGGTACCCTGCCACACTCTTTAAAAAACGAAAATGGGACTGAGGGTAGAGGAAGAAAAAGAAATGAGTGATTCCAGGTGCAGAGAGGAGTCAGGGATTAAAAGCAAGGACAATCTCTCTCTCTCTCTCTCTCTCTCTCTCTCTCTCTCTCTCTCTCTCTCTATCTATCTACCAGGCTCTCCCTGGGCCTCAGAATCCCTTTCCAGGTCAGAAAATGAGACTCACCTCTGGGCAACTCATAACTCACCTCAGCATTTTAAAGGCCCTAGGAAGTCCCTCAGGACCCAAACCTGCTCTGCAAGGTCTAGCAGGAGCTTTCTACATGTGTGTCATTAGCAACGCGAGCCTTTTTTCACTTAATAACCAGTTACACTTTGCTGAGCACACCGAGGAAAATGCCGCTGCAGCCAACGGGGAGGGGACGCTTGAGGCACAGGCATCAGGCCCCGGCAGTCCCTGCAGAGGACAGAGGACAGTCAGCAGTGAGTAGCAGGAGACAGGGGCCACAGTGGCAGGCGCCTAGAGGACACAGGAGTGGGCCAGCAAACAAGCAGATCGCACCCCTTCCCTTCCAATTCCCCGTCCCCTGCCCTTCTCCCCCTTCCCCTTCTACTCCTGCTCCTCCACCACCATCACCACCACCGCTGTTGCCACTTCACCTTCTCCACACCCTCCTCCGTGCCCTTGCGTAACTGTCATTTACTCTCAAAGAGGCAGAAGGGAACGCACTAGGCAGAAGCTGGGGGCCTGGGTACCTGGCCTGGCTGTGCCACTCACTATGTGGCCTGCACCAGGTGCCCTCTGGCTCCAGAATCATCATGGCAGAAGGGCTCAGCACAAGGAGACAAACTCCACACCTGCACTGCTACGGTGGCATGGGGTGCAGGGCCGGCCTCTTCCTCTAATTCTCCTGGAGGTGTCAGGCAGAAAGGCCGGCCTCCTTGGCCTGTGCTCTCCGGAGGGGGAGGAGGGTGGAGGCAGAGTGGAAAATGCGTTTCAGCCCCTGGAGAGCTGGCTGATCAGGTAACCAGAGCTCCAAGGGCCCAGGGGAAAGCGCAGTAGTAGCCCCACCCCTTGCCTTACAGATAGGCATAAGTGTCCCCAGAAGGACTGTGCTTTGACCAAGACCCCAAGCCTGAGGACCCTAGAAGCTGGGCCTGAGCCCAGGAAAAAGATGCGGGTAAGCTGAGCCCTGCAGAGGGTCCTCAGACCTCCGAGGGCCCAGCCCAAGCCCGGCAACCTCCACCACTGGGCCCTGCGGACTCCGTGTCAGCCTCCAAGCCAGCCTGCTCAATTTCTAAAAAATAAAAGACTTTCTTTGCTCAAAGTACATGCGGTATTTTTAGGATTAGGAGAAGACAGTGTGAAACCTACTCTTGGGGAGCCGGACACAGTGGGGCAACAGCAGGGAGGGATCTGCAAGGCCCGGTCCCAGGGTGGATAGCGCATGGCACTGTGGGCAAACACAACCTCTGTGGGGACCCAGGGCTGAGATCCAGGCTGCCCAGGGCTCTCTGCTCCAGACCTCCCAAAGAAAGGGAGATGATGGCAGGAAGCCCTAGACAAATGCAGAGCCGTGGCAGCCTGGGCCCAGGATAGTTTCAGAATCCAAAACCAAGCTAGGAAGATTGGTCACCCCCATCCTAGCTGGCAGCTGTACCCAAGCAGCACTGGCATTTACTAAATCCAACCACGGCAAGTGTCCAGCCTGCCCACAGAGCCCGCCCGCCCCTGCTCATGCCCTGGCCACCAGCCCTCCCACCCAGACCCCCAGCCCAAGTCAACAGTTGACCCTGCTCTCCAGACACAGGAGGTCAACCACATCAACAGTCACCCATGACAGACAGGCCAGGCCCGCTAAAACACCACGCCACCAATGGCCGCGCAGGAGGAAGTGGCCCCTCTGGCACCTTGCTGGCTTCCACAGCGAATCCGCCAACCTCCCCAGGCCTCGGGAAGCCCCATCCCACCTTCCAGAATCCCGAGGAGGCACCTCTGCCAGTGCAGTAACCAAAGTCACACCCAAGTGCAGGCAGGAAACGCGGTGGGCCTCTCCTGGCGCCCTGGCCTGGGACCCGCTCCCTGCTCAGGATCCTCTGCAGAGGACAGACTCCTCCAAGGGTGTCCAGTGGTCACACACCAGTGTGTGTGACTTCTCACTGGAGGTACCCAGGCCTCCAGTGAGATCACCTGCAAAAGATGGCCCACAAGGAAGCAAGGGGACATGGACAGGATCTTCCCCAAACACTGGCTAACCAAGAGTGACAGCGGCAACACTTGGGGCGCTGTGAGGCACACCCAAGTCTATCTGCAGCTTCAAATTCCAAACCAGATTTAAAAAAAAAAAAAAACACCACTTCCAAACTGGCAAACATCTGTACAAGAAGAAAATAAACTTTCCTATAGAGTAGGAAATATATACGAGTATATGTATATGTATATATTTGATGTAATAAACATACTTATATGTATATATTTAACACAAAAACATACAGATATACCTATATGTATATCTTTAAGCAACAGAAAACTGGGTCTTCATTAGCAACCAGCAAGGGAAAATGGCTTCCATAAATAAGCATTGATGATTACACACCAGCAAGGGGATTTCCAGCCATACACTCCGAAAAAGGCCCCCAGTTCATTACGAAGGCCCCTACCGAGAAGCCCAACTTTGGAGCAAGCCAAAAGATGGCTCACTGAAAAATCAGCTGGAAAAGGCACAGAAGAGCCAAGAGCCAGAGGCCTTGGAGAACGTGCCCACTAACCCTGCAGAGCCCCACCCTTCCTTCGCACTCAGGTCCCCCGATGTTGGAGGTCAGGAGGAAGTAGGCCCATCGTGGGGAACAGGTGACCCCAGCTCTCATGCTTTCACCTGTGTCCCTCGGGTGCCCACATCTTCGGAGGCTCATGCTAATCCTTGCACGCCCAG
Organism: Capromys pilorides; assembly: GCA_004027915.1. Taxonomy (NCBI): domain Eukaryota; kingdom Metazoa; phylum Chordata; class Mammalia; order Rodentia; family Capromyidae; genus Capromys; species Capromys pilorides. The sequence goes on along the minus strand of PVKN010008612.1, from coordinate 12,850 downwards.
CCTTCCTGCTGGGGCACAGACTGAAAAGCACCCTACTATTCACGCTCTCCAGGTGGGATCCTGGATCCTTCGGGACCCACTGGGCCATGTTTTAGGGGACACTGCTGTTTCTGAGCCCAGAAGGATTAAGTGAATTTTTCCCATCACAAATCTAGCAGAAAAGCGATCCCACCCCACCCCCACTCCCACGACAACCAAGTTTCTCGGCCTCTTAGAGAGGAGGCCACAGCACCAAGCCCACGTCCCCTCGCACAGGCCGCAGTGTATGACTCAGCGCTTGATGATGCCCAGGGGCTGAACCTTGGTCAAGCCGTAGGGCGCAGGGCTGCCACTGTGGTCCCCTCTATGATATCTGATTTCCCTGGACTATGGTACTTTGGTGGGGGCACAACCCAGGCATGGAGAAGAAAAGAACGAGGACAGGCAGGGCCACGTGGGAAAGCAGCACGGGCCAGGGACAAAGGTGTTCACGAGACTCCCAATGTCTGCAGGAAGAAGGCAGCTAGGGCCAGACCACAGAAGGCCTGGATTCCTTGTGGAAAAGTCAAGAATTTGCAGTTAGGTGTTCTCCATGGTCAGCCAGATAGATGGGTCTCCTGCACCTGAGATAAACCAGGGACCCTGTAGCAGAAGCCTGCCCTGACCCCACTCTCTCCAAAGCTGCAGCTACTCTGCCACTAGCAGGTAACATCACACCCCACTTAGGTCTCCCTCTCCACCCAGGGCAGAGCTCACAGCCCTGCCTGGGACTCCAAGGATGTCATTTCCACATTCCTGACCTCCGCTCCTGTAGAAGTCTACAGCCTAAGCAGGGTAAGAGGAAAGAATCTATGCCTGGCCCAAGGCAAGCACGGCCTGCGCATCCTCGGAACACTCCACTAGCATCCTACCACATTATATAGATCATCTCTGCCCTAGAGAGGAAACCTCCCAGCTTCTGAGGCCTGAGGCCTGGGACTTCAGGGGCGCAATTGGTACAATTCTGTCTTCTACAGAAAAGGAAGGGAAGCCCTGGCCTACAGGAAAACCTGAGCTGGGCAGGGTCCCTCTTACCCATGTGGCCTAGAAAGTAAAGAAGAGGGCTTGGTCACAGGTTCTAGGCCCACAGCAAGCAATAATGTGGGCTCAGGCCAATCAACGTGCTTCTCTGAGCCCAGTGCCTGTATTTACAAAATAACGATAATACGAGAAATTAAAACAGCAGGAGCTGGCTGTCCCATTTTACAAAGGGAAAACTGAAGCACAGAGTTGCTAAGTAACTTTGGGGGGGTGGGGGCGCAGGGTACACAGGAAAGATTAGAAACCAGGTGATCTGGCTCCAGAATCATGTTCTTAACCATCAAGTAACCCAAGCTCTCACGGGGGTGGCTGCTAAGGGACCCAGGTGATCTCCCACTCCCTTATGGTTCCCACTGTGCTTTGCTTCTGTGACTACACTAAGGCACACATATGCCACCTCCTGTGTGACTAACCAATGAAATGGAGTCGAACCTATCCTGTTATTAGGAACCCATCCCCCCAAGAAACTAACCCACCCCCAGGACAGTGGCGTGTATCCACTCAAAGGGCAGGGTCCCACATGTGAGCACTGGCACAAAAACACTGGAACTTCAGTGTTTTTCCAGGGTGTGGGGCGGAGGGACATCTAAGCCACGGCAGTATTTGCAGGCTAAGACTGAAGAACGCCAACAGTAAAATTGCTTCCAAAACTTTAACGCATGCTAATAAAGAGGATTGTGGGGACCTCCTGCTGACTCAGCCAGCCCTGGCGATGCCACTGGCTCCTGAACACCCACCCTCCTTACAAGTAGGGACAAGATGTCCGAGACGCTGTGGAGGAACGCCTCACCCTCCAAGGTGTTTTATTTCTCTGGCATGCGGGCAAATCCAAATTGAAGCCTGTTAGAGTGGGTCACTATTCATGTGGGTGGAGAAGAGAGCCCAGGCACCTGGGCGTGCCCGCGGGACACGATGGCCCTATGGCTCTGTCACAGGCTTTGCACAGTGGGGCTCCCTGTGAGCCTTCACTTAGTTTCAGAGTTCTTCCTCCTTCAGGTTGCTAAAGTGGAATTGGCTGTGGTGGGCTGCTCCAGGCCCCTGGAGTTGGGGGGTGGCCTTGCCCCTCTGACAATCTTGCAACCACCCTTTGCTGAAAATCCCAACGCACACTCTCATAGAAACTTACTTCAACCACCCGCTCACGACTCAGAGACAGCCTCTGCCCTTAAGGAACATGGACGCTGGTTGGGAGACCAGACTCACAGGGGCCTAAGTGCCATCAAAATGGGGTGGGATGGAGGGATGGCAGGTAGGGGAGACTCACATGTCAAGGCAGCACCCCTCTGGAGCACAGGGCTGGGACAGCAGAACCAGAGAGAATAGGGCTGAGGTCCTTAACCCATTTACTCAACAGCTGCACATCGAGTACCATCTCCGTGTGCCACTGTCAAGACTTGAGGACACCTGGATGGTTCCAGTCCTCAACCACCTTCCAACTGAAATCCTATTCTATTCTTTAGCTAATGAACTTGGGGGGGACCCTCAACCCCTGTGGCGGCAGCTTCCTTTTCTCAGAAACCCCTCTGCCCTGCTTCCTGAGATGAGCACTCAAGGAAACTGAGGCACAGCCATGACCCAGCGCAGCATCGAAGGTGCTCTGTAAATGTCCACTTCATTGTACTCATTCTTAGAAACTCTGCAGTGTCCCCTGCCTAGAAGGGAGCTGTTCCCTCTGTCAGGACAGGTGGCCTGGCTGTGCCGGGCGTGAAGGGGCACCACGCCTCACGGCATGCTGACAGAGGGCTGTTGTGTGTGGCACAAAGGACTTCATTGCAGGTTTAACCTGTATCCCACTCGATGATGACCAGAGCCCCAACAGTACCCAAGATCCCAGAGGAAAGCTGCAACCACAGGAATCGCTTGGGGACTTCAGGCCTCAGGATAAATTCTGCATGAATGACATCCTATCCCAACCAAGACCAGCAAAGCTCGGCACTGCGACACTGTCTTTCCTTAAGATAGACACAAAAGCAAAAGGCCCAGGGCTGCAGAGCAGGCTCAGAGCCACCCGCGTGGCATGTGCAACCCAGCTCCGCCTTTCCTCACAAGTGTGGCCTTAGGCAAGTGACTTATCTCCTGAAGCCTGTTTCTTTATCTTCGGTAGTGTTCACACTGGGTCCGCCTTCTAGTCTCCCAAAGGCCCGGCGCCAGCATCTGGCATACAGCTGCCTGCTCCTTCTATCTCTGCTCTATTATTTAATAAACAGAAAATTCTTAGAAAGATGCCATTTCTACCAATTCCTTCATAAGCCACACCCTGCTTGGGAGGCGGAGGGTGCCCTCTGGATGGATCTATCTGAGGAAGAACAAACCCACCACTGGACACAAACCCAAGAAGGGTGCCCACTGCCCCCGCAGCCCCTCCATTCTACCTGCCCTCCTCACAGAAGGGAAACCAAGGCTCAAGACAGAGCAACAGCAGTTGCCCACAGCTGCACCTTAAGGGCCTGTGACCCTCCCACCTTCACCTGTCTCCCTTCCACATTTCTAAGTGAATAGAAGTCCTGCTTAAATTAATCCTGATTATATAATAAGGAAACACGGATAGCTACCACGGTGGGACTGGGGTGGCAGGGTCACTGGTATCAGCTTACACAGGCACAAGAGGCCCCAGGAGGTTCACTCACCTGATCTAGCTGTTCTGGGCCAAGGGCAATTCTGGGGACCTTTGACGGGTGCTAAGTCCAGGGTCAGGGCTGGATAGGGACCTGGAGTACTGAGATTCCCTGCCATGGCTGCTGGGTCTGGAGAGATAAGCCTGCCACGCTGCTCAGGGCTTGCGTGGACTTCCAAACAGTGGGCAACAGTCCTATGGCAAGGGTTACTGACAGGATGGGCACAGGGGAACCTGTGGGTTCAGCTTTCTCACCAGGAGGAGACACAGCAGCCAGGGCTCTCCGAACCCTCAGATTCTGGAGGAATCATAGTTCAGGGCACAGATGTTTACACTAAGCACATGCTAACCTATCACACAGGCAAGACTCCAAGATGTCCACCTAAATGCAAGCACGATAAAACAGCCGTGGTCTAAGAGTCAGGAGAAATCAATTCCTGCCAACGAATTCCACTGGGACTCTGCACAATCACCCCTCTCTAGACACTGACCTCCATGCAGGTACCATCAGCTTCTACCAACTCATCAGCTGACTGGGGTGGAAGGGCTCCTGGGTTTTGTTCCCTGTCTTACAACTGCAAATACTGTAATTGTTAAAAGAATAAATGTACTAACAAAGTGTAAGAAGGTCTTCTCAATCTCTAATAGTCCACATCAATGAAACTGCCAGAGCCTTTGGAAAACTCCCAAGTTTTTGTACACGAGTTTCACGTGATGGAGGTAAGTCTATGCCACTGTGTAGCACTATGGACTGCAACTTAATAAATTCTGTATTTAAAAAAAAAATGTAAAAGGGGCTGAGGATATGGCTCAGCGGTAGAGGGCTTGCCTAGCATGTGGAAAGTCCGGGGTTCGATCTCCAGTGCTCTCAGCAGTAAAGCAAAACAATTTCATGAAAGACTGGAAGCCTTGCACACTGTGGGTATAGCTGCAGTGGGACACAAAGCACTTCCTCAAAATATTAAAAGCACAATTACCACTGGATCCAGCCACGCCACTGTAGCTACACACGCAAAAGAAGTGAAAGCAGGCATTTCTACACCCATGCTCACAGCGGGATGGTATGCAACGCCCGAAAGCTAGAAGTGACCTCAGTGCCCATCGATGAATGGATACAGAAAATGTGCTCTGCCATACAACAGAATATTACCCAGCCTGCACTGGGCAGACACTTGGATACACGCCTCCACACGGGTTAGCTCTTGAAGACACTGTGCTAAGTGAAATAAGCTGATCAGAAAAGGACAAATACTGGGATTCCAATTAGAGGAGTCCAATTCAACGAGAAAGTAGAATGGGGGAAGGGAGAAACGAGGACTTGTTATTTAAGAGTCCAAGTTTTAGTTTAGCAAAATGAAAAGCCTTAAGATTGGCTGTACAATATATACTCCTGAAGTGTGCTAAAGGGTAAGATACAAATTTTACCTATCACAATAAAAAAAAAAAAAATTAAGTCTGATCAACAGCTCACCCCAGATATATTTCAGGGTCTAAAATCCTGGCACAATCATATGATTCTGAGGTTTCCCATAACACCCGTGATAGCAGGATGTCTGTCTATCTGTGGTAAAGGCAGCCAGGGTTCTCAAATGCACAGCATAATTCCCCCAAAATACAATGTTCTTGGCCTCAGAGACTGTTATGGAAGGAAATATCCAGAAAGTCAACTCATGGGGTCCCGGGCAGAAGGCAACGCTCTAACACCAGAAGGCACAGTGCTCAGAACAGAGAGTGTGAGTCCTCTTCCTTCTCACTTGCTGACCTGGCCCAATGATGTCCCTCTCTGGCACAGGCCAGTCCACGCCATCCCAAAAAGTGTATCCCAGAAAGCAGCATCCCACAATCTCAGGCACGGAGGAGCCTAGCACTGGTGAGAGAACAGGAGATGGCAGGCCCCGTGGTTACAAGGCCTGCCCTGGGCACTGGAGCTGGGGAAGCATGGTGTTCTGTGGGCACCAGCACTCCTGGAACCGACAGATAAAGCAGCGAGCCTGACACTTCCCCCTGTGTGTCTCCAAGCCGGGTGTGGCCCTGCCAGCTTCTACAAGACCTGCTCCACACCCTCTGCATGGACCACGCCTTCTACAGCGTGCCCCATGATTAGCCTATTATCCACAGAAAAAAAGGACTTTTCAAAGCAGTCCTGACGCCACCTTTTTCTTTCTCATTGCCCTCCATGGCATATAATCATATATGTGCGTCTGTCTCCCATGGGAGAGAGCTGGAGCGAACCATGCATGCTGCGCAAGTCTAGAGACAATGAAACTTCTCCCACAGGTGTGCACAAAGCAGGTTCCTTGCTGCAGCTCGGTGTCCCCAGCACTGGCCCAGCCACCATCTGGGGCTTTATACACAGGAACAGTCCAAGATGCGACTCCTGTACAACAAGCTGGGCTTCAGAGTTCAGGAAGTGCCGGAGGCTACACTGCATAGCCTCTGGTAAATTCCTCAGATGTCACAACACACTTTGTAATCAAACTGCCCCCATAAGGCAGGACAGTATAGGTGTAGTCAGAGCAGGCCATGGTTCCAGGAGACCTGGCTCCTTTATTCACACACCTCCTTCACAAGAAATGACAATAACAAGGACAGATGACAATATATCAGAAACCTCAGGCTTGACAACCCAAGGGTGTCACACTAAAGGGAGCCAGGGAAGACACTCGCCTCCAGGACCCACTTGCTAAACCAGAAGACTCACATGCTTTAATGTTTTCCTTCACTTTGCTGGGGTGGGTGGGGGATGGGCTTCAATTCTTCAGGAATGAAGGAACCTGCTTTGGCCAAGATATTAAGCTGACTAAAACCCTCTCCTAAAACAAAGAGCTCAGGCACATGATTTAAGGCTATCAGAAGAGCTCCCAGAAGAGGCAGGAGATTGGCTCTGGGTGACAGAGTACAGGCAGGAGGAGTCTTAAAGGGTAAAATTGACAGGCTCCTTCTGCCAGAAAGACCCACCAATGTCAGCACTTCAGGCAGCTGGGGACAGCGAGCCAGGCGGGGTCCGTGCCTTCAAGGCAACTGTAGTCTAGCAGCAGGAGAGAAGGCAAACCAAATATTAAAGAAAAACTCTCAGTGCCATGAAGCCAAAGTGGAAGGTGCTATGAGGGCAGACGCGGGGACCTAACTGAGATTCAGGAGGCTGTGGAGGGTGCTGGAGGTGATGGGGAAATGGAGACTGAGGCTGACGCATGAGGCTGCTAAAGCACGCAACAAGGCACGCAGGCTCAGGGGCACAGGGGGGTGTGGAGGAGGCCCAGAGAGGGCCGGCATCTCCTGAAGCCCGCTGAGTGCCAGGAGAGGAGCCCGGGGTGCCATAGACACTGAGCACATTTTACTTTTGAGGCTGTGTTTGTTTGGCTCTCACCTTGGCTCTGCACTCAGGAAGAGACCAGAAACGAAAGGAGCAGGAGATGAGTTCTCACTGTGAAATCCCCGGGGCACACAATCCCCTCTGCTTGTGGAGGAGACGTTTCAGGGAGACTCCCAAGGCCCCCTCCAGCCCCCTTCTAAACTGCTCCCTTGAAAGGCGTGGCTGACCCCGTCTGTGCCACCCGCAGCACTGGCAGACCTTTGGCCATGCTGCCTGACCCCGGGATGACTCAGCTTCCTGGTGGTGAATTTGTGAAAGGTCCTGGCAGGAAGGAGGCGAGAGCTATAAACAGGGCCTTCCAGAAGCATCTGCCACAATCTCCCCTAGGGTCCAGGGTGGGGTTGCGGCCACTGCAATGGCCTGAATGAAGGGTTTGCAGCTTCTAAGTGTTACTGATGGTGGTTTCAAGTAGATTAAACAAACTATAATTTCTAGGTAGGCACTTTGGAAACAGGGACAAGCAAAGTCCCACAAGGGACCTGGGTAGCTGGCTGCTCTCCCTGCCCTCTCCCCAGAGTCTGCCACAATCTTCCTGCTTCTTCTCCAAAAGCCTCAGGGTCCACACTTTCCGCTCAAAGTCTAAACCGAATTCCCAAAAGTTACACTGCCCTGTGGAATAAGGAATGGAAATCCAAGACTGGAAATGTCCCATGAGATCACTTGTTTGATCTTGCTATTTTGCAGACACTGAGGCTCCGACAAGTGACGTGGCTCTCCCCAGGCCTCCTTCAGAGGGCCTCGGGGCAGCTCAAGCCAGTGAGAATTCACCTGAAAGACAGCGACACCTGCGCATACACGGAAAGGCCCCCTTCTGCCTTTCTGCTCCCCCTCCTGCCGCCTGCCCTCTGCCATTAAGCAACCACTGCTTGCTAGAGTGCTGGCTGGCAGGGGGCTGAGAAAGCCCCTGGTGTTTCCTGGTCCCTTCACTTCTGGCTACTCTTAGACCAGAAATCTGTTTTTAATTTAAAGCAGGTTCTGGTGAGAGTTTAGCTTGGTACAACTTTTGGTTTGCGCAGACCCGGGGAGAATTTCAAGAGCCTGCTTAGGACTGGGTCAGAATGAGAAAGCAGAGCTGCAAAACACAGACATGAGTTCCAGCAAGGCCAGGGCAAGTGTCCCGGGCACCAGGGACCCTCTCCGAGACCTGTGAAGGGGCAGTGTTAGCCCCAGGATAAAGAGAGCCCGCCACGGCCCACATTGCAGTGATCCTGTAAGAGCAGACCGCAGCGTCAACTTCTCTACCTGCTCCTGAAGCATCGAGATTTTGATGGGAGGCCCGGAAGTAACTAAGTCCTTCCAATGTGGAAATATATATATGTGCATTACTGCTGATATTATTTCTGCAGTTAAGACATCATTTCTGAGCTAATATTCTGGAAGCTCTAAGATCTAATTGTAGATTTTCAGCAATTTTCAAAGCAATTTGGGGAGGGGAGTGGTTTGAGGTCTTGTTATTAGGCAGCCCAGGCTAGCCTTGCACTTGCAACAAGATCCTCCTGCCTCAGCCTCCCAAATACTGGGGTTCTAGGCATGTGCCATTTCCTGACTTGAAGTAAGCTAACTTACTACTTTGCCCTGCCTGGACCGCGTAAACTAGTGTACTGGTAGATTCTGACACTGCCTAAGAAGTCAAGGTTCAAGAAAAACAAACTTTTTTAAGCATGATTCCATTACAGCCTCTCAAGGTGTTAGGTTTTTAACCTAATCTAGGTTTCACCCAGGATTTTTCCTGGGGTCAGCAGGTCTGTGCTCCCTGCCCCACCCCTTGAGAAAATGAAACCATCTCCAAGAGCCACAAAACTCAGGAGGTGACACAGCACGGGTAAAATCACCTCAGGCCAGCTGAAGGGGCCTGGAAGGCTGCTAGCCCCACTGTTACCTTCCCCCCAAGTGACAAGGAAACCTACACCAATCTGAGCTCCAGAGCAGCCTCGGCAGTGCAAGGCTCCGGATCCATTTCGGTCCAGTGGAAGCACGGCCAGCACAGCCACAGCCGTCACCTGCCCTGTCCCTTTCAGAGCTCTCTCTTCACCCTCCTAGGCGTGACCTGCCCCACTAAAGGTCACTCGGGCAACTCCTAAACCTCCGCACAGCACATGACCATGTTTAATTTTTAGCTGCCTGTCTGGCAGCTGGCCCAGCTGACACTTGCTGCCCCTACCACCCATTAATTGTGAACCAATGTCGAGCAGAAGTGCCTCCCACAGGATGACCTGGCCCCCTCCTTTACAGCCTGCACCCTCCTCTGCACTCCAGCTCTCTAGTGACAATTCCTGCCCACGGAGGAGCTGGCTCCCTGGCAAGTCACCAGCCAGTCCCTGATAGGAATAGGCAGCTGGGAGCAAGGAGGGGGAGAAGCCTGAGGACCACACACCACAAATGCCACCCCAACGTGACTCCAGGCAGAAACCTGTAAGCAGAGCTTCAGGGGCACAGGCATGCTGAGACGGCCAGGCCATGACCCATGACCCCCCAGTGCGCTCTGCACAACTGCTTTGTTCTAACATCTTTGTCTCCTCTGTGGCTAGACACAGACCCTGGATGTCATGGTACTTGCAGGAGGCCTCCTCAGCTTTAGCTCCAGGTCCCAGGGGATGATGAGTCACCGCTGGAATCCTGTCAGTAACCATTCCTTGATACAATTCCCTTTCCACAGGGGGGGGGGGGGTTGCATCTGCACCCTGTCAAGGCTCCTGTCCCTCCTGTCCCCTAGCACATGTGGTCATAACTTGCTGGCCCCAATCTGAAACTAACACAGTCAGGAATGATATCCAGGGGCCAGGTGGTTCTTCACAAATTCCTAGGACTCTTCCCAGGTGGTGACATCACAGCAAAGCAACAAGATAACCCTGCCAAGCTACCAGTCAGCAAATACCGCCAACGATGGTGACTAAGGAAAGCAACCTGGAACACTCAGTTAGACACACCCAGCTGGCATGCTTCTGGGCGGCACCCTCTCTGGGCCACCTGTCTGACTCCCAGGAGCTGATCATTTGCTGACTGCCCTGTAGCTCTTCCCCAGGCTTCCGAAGGCCTAGGCACACCCGGATCCACTTACCATGGTATAGCAGGGAGCAGCCGGCAACCAAGACCCAGCACAGGTCAGAAGCCAAGCCTGGCAAGCTATGCATGTGCCTCGGTGTCTGCCAATGCAAGGTCGGGCAAGGCACAGTGCCAGCAAAACCTCCAATCTGGGTGCTGTGGGCAAAGCAGGACCAGACAGAACCAAGACAAAGCACGGAAAAGCAAGCAATCAAAGAGCACACACATAGGAGAGAGAAGATGAGACAGAACCCAGGTGTCATCAAAAGCAGTCTCATGTCTGAACCATCAGCTCAGCTCTCCTAGGGCCCCCACCCTATGAGGACCTCAGATTCATCAGCTGGGAACTCAAAAGGACAGATGCCCTCGCCCCAAAGTAAGAATGAGCACATAAAACCCTAACTCCAGAGGCCCCACCCAACACGTCAGGGCACAGTGCTACTGTCCCTGCTGGTGGGCAGGCTGGTCCATCTGAGCATGCCCTGCCATCACATCTTCTCCTCAGTCACCAAGTGAGGAGGTGGTGGTGGCAGACAGCTGTTCTTGCCCCATCCAACAGATGGGGGACACAGTGTTAAAGAAATAAGATGCCCAAGGCCACACTCGGCCACAGGAAATCCTGCAGTCCATGGAGCAAGGGCGGATTTTGTATCCAATGGGTCATTTTATCCCTTTCACAGATCCAACCTGGACAATAAACACAGTGGCCTAGCACCTGGGCAGTTTTATGCTTTTTACACTGTGCTCCCTGAAAACTGAGCTGTTTTTGTTTTGTTTTGTTTTTTGTTTTTCTGAAATGCAGTTAGTAGATCTAAAAGGCAGAGGGAAAGGCAACTCTCTTCCCAGTTTCAGACGAAAGAACTGTACCCTCGTGGTCCGAGGCACTGCAGCACGGTACCCTTCCCAAAATGTGGCTTTTATACCATGATCTACACAGGAATCCTCGGAGCAGTCCAAATGTGAGCCTCTACATTTGGGGCAATTTTGATTCTGCTGAACTGAGAAGGGGCCACAAAAGCCACAATTTGCTGCAGAAAGAAAAGCCAGAGAGAATAAAAAATATCCTGTAGTGAAGCCTTCTGTTCATGTGCAACCCTCTGCCTTTCTTCCTGGAGGACTTGACTGAAGAACACTCCTACCTGTATCTTGGAGCCCCACATCCCAAACCATACTTTCAAGATGCCATGATTTCTTGCTGGCACCCTCTGGACTCTGGTTCTTTCCTCCAAGGTTGAAGCTGAGCCCTAGGATGAAACCTGGTCCTTTTCCACTCTGCTCCCAGAACCAGCTCAAGGGCATCCCTGTCACTGACACCAGCCTCTGAGCCCAGGACCCTGCCTGTTTGCTCCTGCCTGGAGCCCTCCCTCGCCCCATCCCCCCTCCAGCCCTGGTGTAGCTGAGTGGTGTCATGTGTTTTGGGGCCATGTTTGTTTCTGAAGCTCAGTTGGTTCATCTGTGAAAATGAGTCAGGACATGGCTTTTCCAGTCTGCAAAGAGGAACTAACAGGATGAAACAGATGACAGAGTAGAAGTCAAAACATTACAAAACTACTACAAATATACAACTGCAATAGCAATAGACAGATCCAGGCATTCAGTAATATACTGCCAGAAACAATAATAATAATGGGAGCTAGGGGGCGGGCTCTCGGCTGTGCGCGGTGGGTCACGCTCTGCGCGCACCGGGCGCCTCGGAGCCCCAGTCGTTGGGCTCCAGGCCGTTTGCTAAGCAGGATGTTAAGGCGCACCCTGGAAAGCCGGGACACGCAAACCAGACAACTGCAAGATGCTGTCACAAATGTGGAGAAGCATTTTGGGGAACCGTGCCAAATCTTTGCTGCTTATGTGCGGAAAACTGCCAGACTGCGAGACAAAGCAGACCTCCTGGTGAATGAAATCAACATGTATGCCCCTACGGAGACCCCGAATTTAAAGCAAGGCCTGAAAAACTTTGCTGATGAGTTTGCCAAACTTCAGGATTATCGACAGGCAGAGGTTGAAAGACTCGAAGCCAAAGTGGTTGAACCTTTGAAAGCTTATGGAGCAATTGTAAAATTGAAACGGGACGATCTCAAAGCAGCGCTAACAGCGAGGAATCGAGAAGCTAAGCAATTAACTCAGTTAGAAAGAACTCCTCAAAGAAACCCATCTGATCGACATGTAATTTCACAGGCAGAAGCTGAATTACATATAGCTTCAACAGATGTTACCCGAACAACTCGTCATCTGGAGGAAACTATTGACAATTTTGAAAAGCAGAAAATAAAGGATATCAAGAATATATTTTCAGAATTTATCACAATTGAAATGTTATTTCACGGCAAAGCTTTAGAGGTCTACACTGCTGCCTACCAAAATATACAGAAGATTGATGAAGATAAAGATTTAGAGGTTTTCCGAAATTCTCGGTATCCACTAGATTATTCATCTCGTTTAGATATTATAAAAGCAAATTCAAAGTCGCCTCTTCAGAGATCACTGTCAGCTAAGGGTGTATCTGGAACAGGACAGATATCTACCTGTCGATTAAGAAAAGATCAACATGCAGAAGACGAAGATGATGAGGTAGACTTTACAGAAGAAGAAAATTAATTTTAATTTCCCATGTCCATTTTCATCATAAATGACTTGAAAACTTTATATCACTTGACAGGCTAAACCTCAAAACAAAATCCTACCATAAATGCAAAACTAAAGAAAATTTATGCTGACCAAAAATTAAAGTTTTTAAAAAATAATTTCAACATCCTTTCTAATGGTAT
>PVKN010008611.1:0-24863 GCA_004027915.1 Capromys pilorides | reverse complement strand
ATGATGGACACATTGAATGATCAATACAGGAAAGAATTAGTATTCATGAAACAGATTCAAACAGATATCTAGGAAATTAAGAATTCCACTGAAAGCTGGTAAAACTACTTGATAGAAACTGAAGTAAGGGGCCAGGGAGATAGCTCAGTAGAATAAGCACTTGCCTGGCAAGTGCAGGGTCCTGAGTTCAATCCCCGGCACCAAACAAACAAACAAACAAAAACAGGTGGATCACTACGAGTCTGATCTAGTAGTGAGACCCTGAACACCTTGTAGACCCTTCCCTAAAATACAAAAAAAAAGAAAAAAGAGAGAAAGAACAAAATGAATTCTGCTGGGCGTGGTAGCACATGCCTATAATCCCAGCACTTGGGAGGCTGAAAACAGGAGGATCACTATGAGTCTGATCTACGTAGTGAGACCCTGTAGACCCGATACTAAATACATTTTTTAAAAAAAGACTAATAGGTGTCAGTGAACCAGCAGGAGTCAACACAGATGACATAGAAGAATTATTTGCAGAAGTAGTAGCCGAAAATTTCCCAAACATGGGAAAAGAATCTGATGTCTTACAAATAAGTGAGGCATATAGAACTCTAATTAGCAACAACCAAAAAAAATCCACACCCAGACACATAATAATCGAGATCCCAGAAACTCGGCAGAACAGAATATTAAAAGATGGTAGAGAAAAAAAACATGACTATAATAGAAAACTCATGAGATTCATAGGAGATTTCTCAACGTAAGCCATCAAGTCCAGAAGAGCTTGGAGTGAAGTATTTTAGAAGAGGTTTTTTTTTTGTTTTTTGTTTCTGTTTTTTTTTGGCTGGCTCAGTCTGTTTTAAGATTAGGTGTGGGGATTAAACCGCCATCCCCTATGCCTGACTGAAATTTCCTGCACAGGCACTTAAACCACTCAGCTAACCTGAAAGCCCCTGGAGTAAAGTATTTTAGGTCTCCAAAGAAAACATCTTTCAACCCAGATTGATGTACCCTACAAAACCTATCTTTTGAAATTAATGAAGAAAATACATTAAAATATATTTAAAAATCCATGGAGAAATAAAAGTATTTCCGTGGTGGAGAATAACTGAAGAAATTCGTGGCCACCAAACAACCCTACAAAGAGTACTAAAAGATATTCTAGAAAGAGATAAAAGTGACCACAACTTCAAGAACAGTAGAAAGGAACCACCAAACATACCAAGCAATTAAATAGAGGGGAAAGCAGGGAACCTACAGCAGGAAAATAACGTGACAAAAGTAAACCAATGCATGTCAGTTATAACCATCAATGTAAATGGCCACAATTCACCATCAAAAGAAGCAGACTGGCAGAGTGCGCTAAGAAACAAAATCCAACTCTATGCTGTATGCAAGAAACACATTTAACTCCAAGGGAAATACAGCTGTATATTTTAAAAATATTTCTGTATTCCCGCTGCCCAACAGAAAAATGTGTACGTGGGAGGTCAGGAGCAATCCCAGGCAAGTCCGAAGGGCAGTGGGCCGGCCCGTGTAGAAATCCGTCATCTATCTACAGACCAGCAGTGCTAGTGCAAAGAGACATCATTGACTTAGAAAATGATTCAATTTATCAAAAGACGCACAATTTTCTAATTGTACTCACCTATGAAAATTTCTAAAAAGCAAATTTTCTTAAGCAAATTATAGGAAAAATAGAGAAAATAATCATTATGAGCTATATAACACAATTCTCTCAATACTGAATGAAGAAATCAGGTAAATACAACCTGCATGGAGATTTTAATAAAGTGATAAACCACTTTTGAAGAAAAAAGAAGAGAAGGAAAGCAGCCTTGTTCAATCTGGATTTTAGCCCTGTGGGGCCCATCTGACTTCTGATATCCAGAACTACAAGATAATAAAACTTCAAATAATATTTTTGTCTTTTTGTTTTTTCGAGACAGGATCTTGCTAATGCAATTCAGGTTGGTCTTGAGCTCACTTTGTAGCCCAGGCTGACCTCAAATTTACAATGATCCTCCTGCCTCAGCTTCCTGAGTGCTGGGATTACAGGTGTGCACCACCATGCCCAACTGAATAAATTTATATTCTAAATCACTAAGTTTATGGTAATTTGTTTTAGCAACAATAGAAAACTAGGAGTAATCCCAGCACTAGGGAAGCTGAGGCAGGAGGATCAGTGTGAGTTTGAGACCAGCCTGGGCTACAAAAGTGAGCTCAAGGCCAGCTTGAACTGCATAGCGAGACCCTGTCTCAAAAAGACAAAAAAAAGAAAAAGAAAGAAAACTAGGGGAAACCCCAGATTATGCCTCTAATCCCAGTATGCTGCGAGGTTGAGGCAGGAAGATTGCAAATTTTGACGTAGTCTGAGCAATTTAGCAAGCCCTTGTCTCAGACAGCTGGAAATGTGGCTCAGCACAAAGCTGCAGGTTCAGTTTCCAGTGCGGTGCAGGTGTGCACGCACATACCCGAGCGCGCTCAAGACAGCCAGGGTTTCTGGCGGTTCTTTTCTGTGGCTAGACTTCTCGGCCCTAGGCCTTGTGCTTCAGACTGAGCTGTTTGAGCTGCAAGTGGTGGGACCTTCTGGTGCAAGCTTCTCACCCAGTGAGGTTATCATCAGGATCTGGAAGACAACTGGTCATGCCCTGCTGATGGCAGCACCCAAGAGCTGCAGGGTGACCTAGCTGACTCGGCCTAGTCCGCAGTGCGAGAGGAGCTCTGCGCCACCCTCTTTGCCTTACACTTGTACCCTGAGGTGGCTCGTCCCCTGCTGCACTGCTTGTCCTGGTCACACATCTGACAGCCTTGCTCCTGTGCCAATGGTGCTCTTCCCGCTGCTCTTTCCTGTCTCTACCCTCTTCCCTGTGCATGTAGGAGCTGCCTTGAACTTGCCAGGGGCCCTGTCTGTCCCATATACCTTGCTCAGTGCATGTCCCGTAACTTCATGCTTTTTGCTGGCTGGTAAGCTACTTCAGTCGCTTAGGCTTGGGGTCGGGCATTCAAGAGGGGTGGTTGGCCAGCTGACCGCCATGGTCCATGGTGCTTGAGGCTGGCGGTGGCTTGGGTCTGGCTGGCCTGGCCCAGTGCCCATCCTGCACACTGAGCCTCCTTGGTGCTGGGCAGATGATCAGTCCTGGGCCTGGTGGAGCCTGTGCTGTGGCGGGAAGCACACCTGGTGTGGGGGAGGGAGTACAAGGAAGAACTTGAAGGCCGTACGTGATGGCGCCAGATCTTCCTGCCCAGCGACTCCTTCCAAAGAGCTAACACTTCAGCCTGAGCTGAAATGCCAGCTGCAAATGGAGCTGCCAGAGCTGTGGTGAAGGCCGCTGGAGCCACTGCATGGCGTGCCATGGAGGGCAGGGGAGTGGAGCTAGGGCCCTGCAAAGAATCAGGACTCATCCTCGGTGCAGGTGGCAGCTCCAGGTCTGTCTCCTGTGGCCTGGCCAATGTAGAGTAAGGACTGGGAACCGAGACACAAACCTGATCATCAAAGCGGAAAAAGCTCCTTGTGTAGAAGGAGGAATTAACCTGGCTTTCAGATACTCAGCTAGTAGTCCAGCTTTTTGAAAAACAGCCCAAAGATCCACTTTCTGTGCTTATATGGCCCCTGGCCTGTTTCCAAATGACTCTCCAGAGAAAGTTTTAAAATGTGTGAATACCCTTCTTTTATTAAAGTGGAATGCTTTAAATGAATTCTTTTTTCTTTCTTAATTTTTTTTTTCTTTTCTTGAGACAGGGTCTGGCTGTGTACTGCAGGCAGGCCTTAAACTCACTGGGTAGTCCAGGCTGGCCTTGAACTTGTGGCAACCCTCCTGCCTCAGCCTCCCAAGCATAGGGATTATAGGCATTGATCCCTATGCCTGGCACTTTCAAGAACTTCTTAAAGCAGTATATAATTACATTAACTTGCTGTTTTAGATACAGTAAGCCCCAGTTTACGAATAGATCTGTTCTGGGAGAACTCTTGTAAATCAGATTCATTTGTAAGCCAGAGGGAGTTTTCTGCACCTTTGAATCAGGTACACAATGTAAAGCATAAAAAACATGACACACAGAAATCAGTGAGTCCCTGACTACATGTATGTCACACGGTACAGTGAGCACACAGCAGCACAGCTGTGACCATGTCCAGCAGATAGGTGAGTTACTTCTGAAATTTAGTCAAATCTGTTTATGTTCATGATGCAAGTTTGTTGGTGCCTGAGAAAGTTCCCAACTTGAATATTGGTAAATTGGGATGTTATTGTAACATTTCCAGTTGTACAACAAGCTCTTAAATTGCCGTTTGTGTGTGTGTGTGTGTGTGTGTGTGTGTGTGTAACTGGGGATTGAGCCCAGGACCTTCACAATGAGCTACATCCCCAGCTCTTTATTTTGATATAGGGTCTGCCTAAGTCACCACATTGCCTTGGCTAGGCTGGAACTTGCCGTCCTCCTGCCTCAGCCTTCCGGAGTGCTGGGATTCCAGGTGTGCGGCGTCACCACTCCTAGCTGGACGCATCCTGTTGAAGCAGACAGCTCGGTGATCATTTCACTTGGGCGGTCATTACCATAGTCCGTCCTAAATTCAGTTTTAGGACATTCTGTACAATCCTCATGGCCTTTCACATTTAACCATCTGGGGTGCCTGCCCCAGACAGCCACTAACCCCGGGTGCACAGCTTTGCCTTTTCTGGGCATGTCTTCCCTGTGGAATCCTAGACTGCGTGGCCTTTGGTGCCTGGCTCTTGGCCTTGCTGCAACGCCGTCCAAGTCGCTGCAGCCTGTGCCGTGCTTGGTTCTTTCTCAGGGATGGCATTCTATTGTGTGATGTCCCTCATTCCGTCTGTCCCCTCTTGGACTTTTTCCCTCTGACTCCCATCTAGGGGCTCCGGATTCAGTCATCTTGCTACACACATCAGGGCTGTTTCTTAACTTTCACCCTGTAAGGAAGTTCCTGCCTGATTCTGCTAAGAGAGCCTTATTATGGGAAATAGAAAGTCAATACCCAGAGAAGAGAAGCCCTAGGGATCCTCTCAGGGACAGGTCTGTCAAGAACAGACAGAATGAGGGACATCACACAATGGAATGCCATCCCTGAGAAAGAACCAAGCATAGCACAGGCTGCAGCGACTTGGACGGCGTTGCAGCAAGGCCAAGAGCCAGGCACCAAAGGCCACGCGGTCTAGGATCCCACAGGGAAGACATGCCCAGAAAAGGCAAAGCTGTGCACCCGGGATAGGGTTGTCTGGGGCAGGCACCCCAGTTAAATGTGAAAGGCCATGAGGATTGTACACAATGTCCTAAAACTGAATTTAGGACGGACTATGGTAATGACCGCCCAAGTGAAATAATCACCGAGCCGTGTGCTTCAAGTGGATGCGTCCAGCTAGGAGTGGTGACGACACACACCTGGAATCCCAGCACTCCGGGAGGCTGACAAGATTGGACTGGAATTACGCTTCTCAGCCTGTCAGCCTGATTTTATTTTATTTTATTTTATTTTATTTCATCTCTGTATTTTAGGGAAGGGTCTACAGTGTGATCAGGGTCTCACTACTAGTTTGGACTCTAATGATCCACTTGTTTACAGCCTCCTAAGAGCTGGGAGTACAGGCCCACGCCACCACACTCAGTCTTAATTGCTCTCAGTGCGCCCTGGGGGCCAGGCTGGGCCAGGCTAGCATGGCACAGCAGGCCTGAGGAATCAACCCCTGGCCCCTGTGCCTGCTTGCAGGTGCTTTAATCTGCCGAGCTATTTAGCCAGCCCTGTGAACCTAATTTTATAACTGACATAATTTCAGGAATAAATTGCATTCAGTAATTAAAAATAATAAACAGGTTCTGGTGTATGGAACATCATGGCTGCATCTCAGAAACATTATGCAAATGAAGTGAGATGTAAGCCACTACGCCCAAGTTGTGTTTGTTTGTTTGTTTGTTTTTTTCGGTACAGGGTCTCACTATGCAGCTTGGACTCCAGTGATTTTCTTGTTTTCAGCCTCCCCAGAGCTGGGATTATAGGTGTGCGCCACCATACCCAGACTTGGTTGCTGGTTCATCGCATCCAGGGGCAGGGCCAGCGCGCATGCTGGGGATTGAACCCTAGTCCTTGCGCTTAGTCCGCTGAGTTATCTCTTCAGCCTTAAACTGCAGTGATCCTCCGGCCTCAGCCTCCTGAATGCTGGGATTACTGGCAAGTGCCATCGTGCCCTGCAAAAATGCCCAGATCCTAAGTGTGCCATTCAAGGAGTTCTGACAGTGTGCACACAATCCAATGAGATACAAAACACAAGCTGGCCTCAAATTTGTGGTGATCCTTCTGCCTCAGCTTCCTTAGTGGTGGAATTACAGGGCTATATCACCACCCAGTAGCACTAAACTTTTTTAAAGGGATGAAATTTATGTTATGTAAATTATATTACAATAAACTTATTCTTTTAACATTGAACACAATTCGAGGCCAGCACAGTGGTGTATGCCTGTAACCCCAGCACTCTTCTCAGGTCTAGTGATGCACACCTTTAATCCTCAGCGCTCAGGAGGCTCAGGGAGGGGGATGGGTGAGCTTGAGACTAGCCCCCGGTACATAGTGAGGCCGTAAAAAAGAAAAAAAAGCAAAAGCCAGACATGCTTTTATGCTGTATCTGTGAAGTCCGTGATTCTTGTCTTCTGTGCACAGACCATGAGAAGCAGCTGAGAACGCAGCTTTCCAGGGCTGAGCCTTTCTGCCAGGGTGAGCAAGCGCTCAGGAAGTGGGAAAGCGGGGAAGCGGTCTCTCTGCATCGGCCCAGAGCACTTGGGGTGGCATTAGCCTGCAAGCCTTTCCTCCCCTCAGTATTGTTTCTCAGCCTCTGAGGTCGCAGATGAAAACACCCACAGGGACGGGGAATTGGAAAGGGCCATCTTAAAGACCAAGAGCTCTTTTCTATCTTTATTTTGTTCCTTTTGATAAAATCATACTTAGAGAAAAATATTTATTGTGCAGACCACGTCAGCATGAGTTGAAGTGGACTTGGCTTCAGTAACAGAAGAATGCAGTGAGGATGGCAAGCTGTGATGAGCTGCTGTGTTTGCCCAGGGTTCTGATACCCAACAAGTTTGAAAACCTGGAGGAGCTCTGGCTTTTTGGAAGGGAAATGTTACTGAGGATCGAGCCCAGCACCTCACACAGGGCAGGCCTGGGCTCTGCTGACCCACCATGGTCCTGGCCCTGGAGATCAGAATGTTTATGTGAATTCTACTTTTGGATTTAAATCTTTAAATTATCTATCTATCTATCTATCAATTGGTACTGGGGATCAAACTCAGGACCTTGCGCTTGCCAGGCTGTCTCCTCAGCCCCTGTGTAGTTCAAGGCCAGCCCCAAACTCATGGTGATCCTCCTGCCTCACAGGTGTGCACCATCATGTCTGGCTTTGAACTCTACTTTTACTTGTTAGGTCGATGTATAAGTTAAGCTCTGGGTTCAAGTAGCAGGTATTCTGGGAAAGAGGTTGGTCTGTTGATGCTAGCTAGCTCAGAGCGAGTCCTGGCTGTGCTTTCTGCCACAGGTTCGCTCCGCTCTGGCACAGGGGTTTGGGGGATTAGGCCCTGTGGTGCAGGCCTTGCTCCTGCTGGGTTAAGTTGCTCGGCTGCGATCATCTAAGCTCTGTGCCTGGTGCCTCCCAAGTACGCTTGCTGCTCTGGAAGCTGCTGCATGTTCTGAGCAGCAATGGCCAGGATGCAGTTGCTGGAGAAGATGAAGTTTTGCTGTCCGTAGTGCGTGGCCCCTGGACTCCCTGTTCTGCCTGGCCTCATGGCTTTGGTTCAGAGCTTTACTCCCACACTTGACTGCAGTGGAGCTGTTTTCCTAGAGCGATTCTAGGCTTGGAGGAAAGCCTCAGAATTTGGACCTAACTCCAAGGAGTTGGTGTGGTTTCAGCTGAAACAAAATTGTAACTTCAAGCAGGACTGAGCAGACTTTTTCCTTGCCTCCTGTGTGCGCAGGCGCTCATCTGGGGTGGTTCCGCTCGCCCTGCTCCCCACCCCTGCGCCTGCATCTACACGGTCTCCCTGCCAGAGTTCCTCAGCGTTCGCAGTGCTCTTTTTTTATTCTGATTTATAGAGATGTTGCCAAATGGCTCTGTGGTTCCTAAGTACCATTACTTCTGCTTCTAAGGCAGATGAAAATAGAGTCTGTTTATCGGAGGTGCAGAGCTTCCGCTGCTGTGATGTGCTCTCTAAAGGCAGCGGTTCCGGGCTTGGAGCCTTTCTTTGGGTTCCAGCCACGTTCTTTAGGCTGTCTCATGGACTTGTCTCGTCATTTCACTATTTCCATAATATTTTCTTCACCTTTTTCTTTTAAACTGCATTTTATTTTATTCTAGAAAAATTAGAAAATATAGATAAAGCTAAAAGAAAAATGAAAGTCACAGCAATCAAAATAACCTGCCAATTCCCTAGTGTTTAGCCTTCCTTAGACCAGGTTTTAAGTCTGTTTTGGGCATGGTGGGTGTGTTTTTCTTTTCCCCGTGTGAGCGACTGCAGACACCCTCCTTGTCCCTTGGAGTTATTTGTAGTGCGAGGTGGCTGCGCTGCACCTCTGGATGTGGATGTGCTGTCTCCATGATGGCTTCATTGCCTTTATTTTTTGTTTATTTTTGGTGAGATGGTCTCTCGTTGTCGTGCAGACTGGCCTTAAACTCACTATGTATCCCAGGCTGAACTTGAACTCATAGTGATACTCCTGTTTGAGCCTCCTAAGCACTGGGATTACAGGCATGCGCGCCTGGCTCCATGGTGGTTTTTATAATCCCTGGGTGCTTTCTGGGCCCCTTTTGTTCGTCCTCTTACCAGACCTGAGATTTGCCCCTTTCCTTTCCTCCTTCCCTACAGCACCCTTGACTCTGAGAATCCTGAAGGTCTCCTGGAGAAGAGACGGCTACTTTAGGCGCCATCTGTCTGCTCCTAGTGGCCCCATTCGGGGCTGGTGTGTGCGCCATGGTGGTGGCAGGTGTGCAGCCTTGTCTAGGGGCCCTGGGCTGCTAATGCGAAAGCTCCCGCTTTTGTGTGTTCCATGCAGCCCACAGCAGGGCAGTGGGCAGAGAGAATGGCAGTGTATCCTGTGTGTCCCTGCTGTGTCTTGCTGGCCAGCAGACCCTGGGGCAGTGTTTGCAGTGAAATGGCCTCTTGTTCCAGCGGTAGGGAGCAAAGCTCTCTGGGGATGGCAGCATCATGGGTGCCAGTTCTTTTCTTTTCTTTTCTTTTTTTTGTCTTTATGAGACAGGGTCTCGCTACGCAGTTCAGGCTGGCTTTGAGTTTACTTTTGTAGCCCAGGCTGGTCTTGAAATTGCACTGATCCTCCTGCCTCAGCCTCCCAAGTGCTGGGATTACAGGCATCTGTCACCATGCCCGGGTGCCACTTCTTGTGTGTTGCACACTGGGCCAGACAGGGTCTGTAGAGCAGGAGCTGACTCAGCTCAAAACATGATCTAAAGGCTTCTGCCAGGTAGAGCTCTGAGCAGCCGACTCATCGCGCCTTGGCAGGCTCCCTCGAGAGGGAGCTCACCCAGGGGCTTCTGTGATCCCCGCCAACCCGGTGCCCGCATGGTGATCAGGGCATTGGTGTCTTGCTCAGCACAACATGGTTACATGTGGCTGTATGTGTGTGGGCTCTTAAGAGGGGCTGCCTCCTCCTGGGGGCTGCTCACATAGTCCTGTCCGCTGGACCAGCCTCTGCCTCCCTTTACTTTTGCGTGCTCTTCTTGTTGTATGTTTGTTTTTGTGCTGCTGGGGCTTAAACTCAGGGCTGCGTGCATGCTAAGCACATGGTGCTACTGAGCTACACCTCCCAGCCCTGGCAGTTTCAGAATCCATGACTTTCCCCCATGAGAAACCTTGGCAAGAGACGTGCCCCGGAAAATCCTGCACTGGCAAAAGCAAAGAATCTGGTTATCAGCCTCGCCCTGGCTGGTCCTTGGTGCTGACCTTGCACAGGACTCTGAGCCTGCAGGCAGGTGAAGCTCACCTTGATGGGCCCCTCGGGTTCTTCTCAGAGCAGCCCTACAGGTTAAGTGGGTGCCCGCTCGCCTGTTGGCTGGGCCTGCGTGTAGCCAGCTGCTCTCCCCGATAAGTGTGTTTGCTTATCTTTGTTTTCGAGCTCGTTGCTGGCTCCTTGGAGCTCTGGGTGTGTTGTGGAGTGCAGGCATGACTGCCCCTTGGTAAAGTAGGCAAGAGGTACTGCCTGGGTGTGGTGTGAGAAGTCCTGTAATCTGTTCTTCCCAAGTTCAGCTTTTCCAGCAGAAGGAATGTCCTCACATTTCCTCTTCAAGAGGATCCTGAGTAGCAGCTTTTAGGGAGCTGCCCTCAGCTGAGTAGCTCACATCCAGGTCTTGGGGGCTGCCCTCCCCAGGGACTGGAACCTAACATATCCACCCTGAAGAAAGACTTGGTGTTTCAGCCCTTTGTTCTTTGTTGGCTGGGTCACTGGAAATTTATCAGTGAGACCTAAATGTGTCCTCGAAGCTTGGGCTTCGGGCAGGAGCTCTGCACTATGTGGCGTGGACCCCAATGATGTGTCATCTCTAAGGGCAGCTGGCCAGCCTTCTGTGTCACGTGGTTGGCTGGCGTGGATTCTATGCATAATTCCTTCTTTTTAACGCAGTGTCTCAAAGTCACGGGCACAGAGGGTAGAAATTGGGAGGGGAGAGCAGGCTTTTCAACCGGCTCCGCGCGGCCTGGTGCAATCTCCTGACAAAGCCAGCATTGTTTTGAATAAAGTGCCAGTTGGTTTGGTTTGAATTGCTCCGGTGCCCTGAAACTGGCTTCTTTTCTTCTATCTCAACCACTGTTCCTGGGAGGAGGCCCAGAGGAGGACCACCAGCCTCAGAGAGCCAAAATGCCACCTCTCTGCTGTCCCCCTCGGCAGCCACAGCATCTGAGGGTGATCTGCTTGCCTGCCAGAGTAGGTCGCTGGGCCTGGGTGTCCCAGGCCCGTCCTGGTCCCCATCGGGGCCCCCACAGCATTGCCTCTGGTAACACTCCTGAGCATTCCCTTCCAGGAATCATTCAGCTTGCTGGTGGCCTTGGCCTCACTTGGCACTGGCTGCTGCACACATAGACCACCTGCTCTGGCAGGCTGTGCCCGCTGTCCCGGCTGACCTCCCAGCAGACCTGTTTGGCTGGGTGTCTGTCCCTGCCTTGCATGTGATATGGCAGGCTACACCGTAGCCTCTCCTCGGCGAGGGCACGGAGTTTCCCTGGCCGAGTGCCCTCACAGCTGGGAGCAGAACTCTGGCGGCTTCTGCTGCCAGTGTCCTGGTGGCTGCCTGTGCCCCTCCGTGCATTTTCATGTGTATATTGCTGGGTCCCCTGGATCTGAGGGCAAGGACACCTGGGATTGCCCTGGGCGTGGCTCCCCACTCTGGTGGTTCCCAGGAAAGGATCCCTATGAGAAGGCTGAGACTATTTTTAGGGGCTTCCTTTCTGTACATTTGAGTGAATAGATCTCCATGTGCAGAGTGGTTACAGACATCTGAAGAGGTAGGGAGAAAGCAAGGCTGGACTCAGTCGGGTGGAGCACTTGCCTGACATTCCCAGCAGCGGAGGAAAAAAAAGTGCTGGGAGAATGCAGAAGTTCAAAAACATTTTTTTTCCCTTAATATGCTTGCCCTACACAGCCAAGTTAAAGTGCAGGTTTCTTTACCTTTTTGGTTTGTGAAATAGTCTTGCTTTACATAGTGTAGGTTGGCCTTGAGCTGAGACTGATCCTCTTGCCTTTGCTTCCCTGCCGTTAGGGTGATAGGCATGTACCATCACGGTGGTTTAAATTCTCTTTCAGCCAACTGTAATGATGCACACCTGTAATCTCAGCACCTGGGAAGTGGTTTACACTATGCAGGAGGATCACAGTTCAAGGCCAGCTTGAGCAGCAGAGTGAGACCCTGCCTCAAAAAGCAAACAAAGGGATGGGTGTGGTAGTGCATAGGTATAAAGGATAAATTATCTTTGTATGTGGGTGGTGCTGGGAATCAAGCACAGGTCCTCAAACATGCTAGGCAAATGCTCCGCCACTAAACTAGTTTTTTTGCAACCGGTTCTCATTATGTAGCCCAGTATGGCCCTGATCTTCCTGCCTCAGCCTCCTGAATCCTGGGATTATAGGTGTGCACTATCATTCCTGGCTACTTAGCATTGTGTGTTCAAGGTCCACCTATATTATAGTAGGTGTCATTATACACCTCTTTTTTTAAATTGAGATCTAACTTTTTTTTGATGGTGGTACCAGGGATTGAACCCAGGGCCTTCACACTGCAGTGTATCTCCAACCCTTTAAAATTTTTTTTGTTTCGTTTTGAGGCAGTGTACCAGTAAGTCTCAGTTGCTCAGGCTGAGCCCAAACTTTTGATCTTTCCTTAACCTTCCCGAATGCTAGGATTACAGGCATGCACCAACCCACCCAGCTGAGTTGTATACTTATTATTATTATTATTATTATTATTATTAAATTGAGGTGTGTACTTTAAATGGGCAAATGGTTTGGCATATGAATTATATACCAACAAAGCTATTATCAAGAAATTGTTGTACTAATTAATATTCCCCCTGGAATAGCAAAGAGATCATTACTATAATTTTAATTTTTTTTTTTTTTTGTGGCCGGCTCAGCCTGCCCTGGGGTGGGGCTGGTGCAGCATGTGGTGCCAGGGATCAAACCGCAGTCTCTGCAGTTCCTTAAGCTTGCCTAAGCAGGCACTTTAGACCACTGAGCCATCTTGCTGGCCCCTATAATTTTAAATTTTATTTTATTTGTTTTATTTTTTATTTTTTTGTCTTTTTGAGACAGGGTCTCGCTATGCAGTTCAGGCTGGCCTTGAGTTCACTATTGTAGCCCAGGCTGGTCTCGAACTTGCACTGATCCTCCTACCTCAGCCTCCCAAGTGCTGGGATTACAGGTGTGTGCCACCATAATTTTAAATTTTAAATCAGCTTTTCTAAAAAAAAAAAAATCAGCTCTACTGAGGTAAAATAGTTAAATAATCAAACTCTCCCTTTCAAGAGTGCTGGGGGCAACCCATTCGGGATCCCAGGCCTCTTAGGAGCTAGTCCTATTCCCCGTTCCCTTCGTATGCAAGTCTGGTTTGGAGACAGCTTCGTTTAAGGAAATGCTGGGTCATATGTAAGTGTATATTTATCTTCATAAGAAACCGCCTGTGAGCCAGCCAAATAGCTCAGTGGATTAAGCGCCTGCGAGCAGGTGCAGCGGCCAGAGGTTCTATTACCAGGCCTGCTGTGCTAGCCCCACCCCGGGAGACACTGAGATAACAGTTGAGGCTGGGCGTGGTGGCGCATGTGCAAGCCTGTAATCACAGCTTTTGGGAGGCTGTAAACAGGCGGATCACTACAAATCCAGTTTAGTAGTGAGACCCTGAATACCCTGTAGACCCTTAAAAAGTACAAAAGGAAACAAACCACCTAAGTTTTCCAGGATGGCTATATCCTGTGTGTGCATGTGCAGTGCTAAAAAGGAAACCCAGCACCTTGAATACGTGTTTATTTATTTAGTACAGGAGCTCAGGGATCCTCGTCTCTCAGACTCCCCAGCCCTGAAGTTACAGGCACAGCGCACTGGGTGTTCTGGGGCTGGCATGGCATGCGGTACTGGGAATCAAACCCGGGTCCTTGTGCTTGCCATGTATGTGCTTAGACTGCCAAGCTATCTCCCCAGCCTGTTGTTTCACTTTAAACACTGGTATTAGCCAGGTATAGTGGTGTACACCTATAATCCCAGCCCTCTGGGAGGCTGAGGCAGGAGGACTGCAAATTCAACCCCAGCCAGGGCAACCTGTTAATTTAGTGAGACCCCTTCTCAAAATAAAAGATAAAAAGGGGCTGGAGATGTAGCTCAGTGCCAAGAGCCAAGATTTAGTCAGACCACAACACAAAACAACAGTTGGTATAACTGGCAAACTTCCTCGTTTGTTGTCTTTTTGGTCCACAGGTTCAGAAACCTACGCTTTGCCTGAAAGTGTGAGAGGCGCAGGAGCTGGCTTTCCACAGTCCTTCTCTTACTTGCTGTTCCTGCTCTCCCCTAACCAGGGACTATGTCTGGGGCCCTGAGGCCTGTGCCCAGCTCTGGGGCCTGCCTCCTCAGAGCTGAGGGTAAGGGGCTCCGTCCCTTTACAGCATTTTCTCCCTGAGCGAGCTAAGGCGAGGTGCTGGGTGCAGGTCCTGTCCCAGAGCTACGAGTCTGCACGGGTGCTCTTCTGAGAGCCTCCTGAGCCCCTGTCTCTCTCCCCTGCTCCAGTGCAGTCCCCAGGCTCCTCTGCCACTGGAACAAAATGCCCCTTGCTTTGCTGCCTGTCCTGCTCTGTAGTTTGCTTGTCTAACACGGAGCCCTGGGCATTGTCATTTGTTTGTATCTGTTTTGCCTGGAGGCCTAGTGTAGAGATTCCTCAGTCACCTCATCTTGATCTTCCATACTGCAGTAACGAGAGGCTTTTCTCTCTACGTGCACACAGTGGGGTTAGGCCGAGAAAAGCCTGTGTGCCTCAGGTTAGCCACCTCTAAAGAACCGAGGTTAAAATTGGGTGGGGTCATAAACAGAGACTCCCTCTTATCTTCTGCTGCTGCTTTTAAGTTTGATGAGAGAGGCAGAGATTTGGGTGACAGCTGCTTCTCCGTAGCAGATGGAAGAAGGGGAATGATGCGGAGCAGGGGAGGGAGGGCGGGGTTTATTTGGAATTTCAGTTACATGAGGAAGAGAGTAGAGTTTGTTTGCGTTGTTGATTCATGGCATGGGGTGTCTCACACTCGGTTCCTCCTTTT
Organism: Capromys pilorides; assembly: GCA_004027915.1. Taxonomy (NCBI): domain Eukaryota; kingdom Metazoa; phylum Chordata; class Mammalia; order Rodentia; family Capromyidae; genus Capromys; species Capromys pilorides. The sequence goes on along the minus strand of PVKN010008611.1, from coordinate 10,085 downwards.
GCTTCAGGGCTGCTGGTGTGGCCCCGAGGCCCTTCTTTGGGTACTGCTTAGTATGTTGTACAGGCCAGCATCTTATGAGGGGGCACGCTTCCACATCCTTAGCCCTGAAAGTTGGACTTGGCTAACCAAATTCTGTGTCATCTGAAAAGAGAGAAGCTACTGGAAGCCTATTTATAGGTCTTGGCTACCTGGAACATGTCACCTTATCCTCTGAGACATGTCAGACAGCTGAAGTTTCCCTGACTTTTAAGTAGGTTATGTAGCTGGCAGTACTTAAATGACTGTCATAATAAACACATTTGTTTCTTGCTTGTTTTTGTGGGAGCTCAGAAACATTTGCAAGTATGACCTTTTCATGCTCTATCTCTGGGAGCCAGTTGCAAGGCCCTGCTTTTGGGGTAGTCTCTGGCCGAGGACCTACTTGTAGTTTCACATCTTCTTCAGGCCAGGTCTGGGGTTAGGTGGGTGGAGGCTTTTGTTCCTAAAGTCTTACTTTGGTGATTTCCCCCACCCCCATGTTGATATCTGGGGTTGAACCCAGGACCTCCTGCGGCTAGGCGTGCCTGTCCCCTGGTGAGGATGGACCTGCCTTTTCCTGCAGGTGGGTACAGGGGAAAGTGCGTGCCCTGTGCCACACACTGTGGACCTCCCCCGAGCTGAGCCCTCAGCCCCTCAGCTGCTAGCCCAGGGCCAGGGTGGCCGTTGCCTTATCAGCAGGGTGGGGCTGCTGAACTCCATAAACTGTGCTCAGAGATCAGCGCTCAGGGATGCAACTGCAATTTGGTTTTTGCTTTCAGGCTTTGTTTTTTACTTTATCTAATTTTACTGTTAAAACTGTTACAAGTGTTATGACTAGAAATGTGAGGGGTATGTGTGAATAAAATTACAGAAAATCAAACAGCTTCAGATTTCTCACAAAGTGCATTAAACAACTTCAATAAGGAGAAAAATGGATCCTTATCTGGGACAGAGAAGGCTTTCAGTTAGAACACTCAGTGCCACCCACATTAAGCACTACCCAGATCAAAACACTAGAAGAATTTTCTTCCTTTCCTTTACTAGGAGACAGGGTCTAGGTGTTGCTCAGGATGAGCTCCAGGGATCCACCCCCTCAGCCTCTCCATAGCCAGGGTAGCTGTGCAGCCCCAGCCCAGCGCTGAGGGCAGCCTGTTGAGATTGAGCAACATGGTTGGAAAGTTCAGATATAAGAATAGCCAGGTGTCATGGCACATGTCTGTAATCCCAGTATTTGGGAGGCTGAGGCAGAAGGATCATGTTGAGTTTGAGCCTAGCATGTGCTATATATGAAGTTCAAGACCAGCCTGAGACAGAGAAACCCTGTCTTAAAAAAAAAAAAAAAAAAGAATAAAAAATAAAACAAAAGAACAAAAAACAAATGGAAAAATAAAGAGGTAAGAATTCTAAAATCTGAATTAGGGGACTGGGGATATACCTCAGTGAAACAGTGCCTAGTTGGCAAGCATGCGGTCCTGAGTTTGATTCCTGGTGCATATATGGGGCTGGCCTTACCTGGGTAGTCAAGCATGCCAGGAAGTTCTCATTCTTTACATGGAATTGGTCTCAGACATGTCACAGGAGGCTGCAGAGCAGGCCCCAGTGTAGGGTGTGATTTCCAGTGTGTTCATACAAATGTGTGAGTTGGTGAGGAAACTGAGCTTCCTCCGCAGCAGTCATTTTTATTTTGGTGAACTGTGTAGAGACTTACACTAACTCCTAGGTCAATCAGATTTAAATGTCAAAGTGAAATCTTTAAGAACATGAGAGGACCCAGGTGTGGTGGCACAGGCCTATAATCCCAGCACTCAGAGGTTGAGACAAGAGGATCTGAGACAAGAGGATCGATGCAAGTTCAAGACCAGCATGGGGGCTACAGAAGGCTAACCTGAACTGCATGACCAGACCCTGTCTCCAAAAAAAGAAAATCACAGGGGAGTGGTGGGGAGTAGGCCTGTGGGGAGGTGGAGCTTGGTCACATGGGCGAAGGTGGTTCAGGGGTCCTCCGGCTCGTTTCACCAGGAGAGATTCCAGACTGCGCAGAGCTGAGCGCACAGCTGTAACGGTGTGAGGAGGAGACAGGAGAAGCAGCTTCACGGTTTTAAAAGTTCGGTACACAGAGAGCTTTTTAGGTAGAGCACAAAAACCAGAAACATAAAGACTTTTGAGTTTTGACCACATTAATGAAAAATTTCTAACAAAAGTAACAGTAATAACCCAGTGTACGTTATTAAGCAGAGTAGCAAGAAACAAAATAAAGTACACTGTAAAGGTTGAAGACCAGAGACCAAGCGGTGATTCTGCCTGAACCACAGACATTTCCACCGGATTAAGAGCTCTCTAACAAGGGAAGGAAACAGAAAACTGGTGAAGGACATGCAGGCATGTAACAACAGTGACAGTGAGGGGAAGCTGGACAGCTGATAGCCACAAGATAGGAGTGAACAAGTGTCAAAGTCCGTGAGCTAAAATGTTAATAATGACTAACATCAGGAATACTTCGGGGAAATAGGCATTATTTACTATTCACGATTTCAAAGATTTTTTTGGATATCACAAAATTATAATTGTACACATACGTTGTGACTCAGCTTTTCCATTTCTAGGAGTTATTCTTACTGAAATAGTCATGGAGTTGCACAAATGTGTAAATACTGGAACTTTCATCGTAGCTTTTTTTTTTTTTTTTTGTACCAGGAACTGAACTCAGGACCTCATGCTTGCCAGGCAGGTGCGGTGCCACTGAGCTATAACCCTGGCCCATTGTAGCATGACTTATAATGGTGAAAGCAACGTGTTTCTGTTAATATGCATGTCTGTCTATGGGAAAATGGTTAAATATATTATGATAAATATGTATCGTGCAATATTCCATAGCCAATAAAAATAATTTACAATAAAATTATTGGCATGAGATGTCTGATTATAAGTGAAAAACTAGGTTATAGAACAAGAACATCCGCTGAGTGTAGTGGCCCTTGGATTCCAGGACTCAGAACTGAGGCAGGAGGAGGGCCACACGTTGGAGCCAGCCTGGGCTGCTTAATGAAACCCTTTCTCAAAACAGAACATCTGGATGTGGTGGCACACCCCTGTCATCCCTGTGCTTAGGAGGCTGAGTCAGGAGAATATCTGTGAGCTCGAGACCAGGGCTACAAATTGACTTCAAGCCCTGGCAGAGCTATGCAGCAAGACCCTGCATCAAACAAACACAAAAGCCCACCCCAAATAAACAAGTGCATGGCCTCCCACATTTAGATATTATGTATACACACACACACACACACGCATATATATATATATATATATGGCTTGCGGGTTAGCTCAGTTGTTTAAGTACCTGTGTGGGCAATCCCAGTCAGGCACAGGAAACCAAAGTTCAGTCCCCAGCTCCAAGTGCCTTACCATACCTGCCCTTAAGACAGCCTGAAAAAGCCAAAAAAAAAAAAGCCTCAACTTTTTGACCAGCCAAATAGCTCCATGGATTAAAGCACCTTCAAGCAAGCCTGTAATCCTGGCTTTGGGAGGCTGTAAACAGGCGGATCACTGAGTCCGATCTAGCAGTGAGACCCTGAACACCCTGTAGACCCCTCCATATATGTGTGGGCCCACTAAAGCATGTTCGCGTGTCAGCAGGTCACTGCACTAAGAGGCACCTGGAGGTCAGGGCCACCACTTGGAGCTGCTCTTGTGACTGCAGAGGCCAAGCCGGCTGGCATCATCTTGTGACGTCTCAACAAATTGAGTATTAGAATATATATGCGAGTTCTCCTTTTTCCAGTGTATACTTTTTTTGGTGAACTTTGTGTGATCTGATAAATATAGTCTGACTGCAGCCCGCACACTGCCTTTAATGGAGTAATCATATATACACTGGGGGCTTCACAGAACTCCTCCACCTCCAAGTTTATTAATTTGCTAGAGAGACCCCTGGAACAGTTGTGCTCACTGTTACAGTTTATTATAGGGAAGGGTTCCAGTTCAGGGCAGCTGGGAGCAGTGGTTGTGGGCTGTATCCTCACAGCCCAGGGCTGATGGGGTGCTCCTGCTCTCCACAGCCCCAGCTGAGACCTTCAGCCCTGAGCTCCTGCGGTGACAGAGCCGATATCCCTGCTCCAAGGCACTGTGGGAAGTCACGGTGGCAGGCTGCCCCCTGGGCAAACACAGCACTTCTGTCAGGCAGGACATTGCAGAGGCCAAGAATTCACTGCCTAGGTGCTCAGGGTAAAAGCCTTCCTGTCTCTCACTAAGATTACTTCCTTACTGCATAATATTCTCACCAAAATTTAAATAACAGTTACTTCTGCCTGAAGGAATTGCATATGACTTTGTTTTTAATACTTTGTATTGTTCAATATTGTTTGAAATGTTTTCAGTGTAGATAAGTAATTGAAAACAAAAACCAGCAAGCCTGAGCTGTGCATAGTGGACTCTCAGCAAGAGTGGCTGAGCCAGGAGCATAGCAAGCTCAGGGACGGTCTGGGCTACATAGTGAGACCCTGTCTCAATCCTGCTCCCCAAGATCATAAGACTAGACAAACTCAAAAAGAGATTAAAGCGAAAACCGAATCCCTGAGTGGGGCAGATGGGCAGGAGCCATGCAATAGAAGAAATTATAAGGAAAGGGCACCTGAACATGTAGCCCACTGATAGGAGGACGTGCCACAAAGCCAAAGACAATCAGTAACCCAGGGGACGCTGGTGCGGCAGCTCGGCAAGCAAACCCCGGCCCGGCAAGCCCGAGGCCGTGAGTTGGATCCCAGCACTGGGGGAAACGCTTGGAGACACGTCACAGGCGGCAACATCACTAACACGTTACCAACAAAAGAGCAAGAGAAAATGACTAGTCTTGTAGTGGAGGGCGAGTGTACATGCCAGGTGTGGTGGCGAATGCCTGAACCCCAACATTTGTGAGGCTGAGGGAGGAAGACTGCCAGAAGCTTGAGGCCAGCCTCTGCTACATTGTGAGTTCAAGGCCAGCCTGAACTACACAGCAAGACCCTGTCTCAAAAACGAACAAACAAAAAGCTTTCTTATGTACAAAGCCATTTGCTTGGTTTTGCTGTCATTCTGCAGCTGTTTAAGATGCTCCCTCAGGTGAAGGAAGGATGCGTGCGACTGAGCCATTTGAGTAACTCTGTGAGTCTGTGATTATTTCAGGATAAAATTTGTTTTTTTAAAAAAAGGCAAAGGGCATGAACAGCTCAGGAAAGAGACACGTAGCCAAGGAACAGGTGTCTTTAAGTTATTAAATGTCAGGAGCCAAGGAGATAGCTCTGTGACACAAGTGCCTGCCTGGCAAGTGCAAGATCATGAGTTCGAACCCTGGTCCCGCAATAAATAAATAAATAAATGAATAAATAAATAAAATTATTAAATTTCATTAACAGATGATTCAGATTGAAGTAAGATGCTGCCTTTTTTCTGTTGCAAGTTTTATTTCATTCTCAAGCCAGAGAAGTCGAGAATTTATTCTCCTGCAAATAAGCTGTATGTGTGTGTGTGTGTGTGTGTATATGTGTGTGTGTTTTATTCACGTGTGTGTGTTTTATTCACGTGTGTGTGTGTGTGTGTGTGTGTAAACGCATGCACTAAGGGTTAAAGCCAGCCCATGTGCTTGCTAAACTGCTGAGCTGCATCCCTGCTGCTGGTAAGCATTTAAAATACCTGTACATGCTGTGTGGTCCTTGGAGTCCAGTCCTGGCCAGAGTGTGACGTCTAAAAGCCTAGGCCTGGGCCCATGGTGACGGTGCTTGCTGTGTGCCAGGCGTACGTGGGCAGCTGTTGTGACTTACCCAGAAATGGCGCACTCGCCTGCTTCATGCGCTAAGCTGCGGCCCAGGCCTGGCAGCATCCGTCTCCAGGAGGATGATAAAGCCGCAGGTCGCTGCAGGAGAAGCCATCATTGCAGCTAGGCAGACTTCGTGCCTGGTTTCCACTCCCACAGGTCCCCACCCCCACTCCGTGTGTGTGTGTGTGTGTGTGTGTGTGTGTGTTCATGGAACTGATGATGCCTAACCCCACACACACCCCCTTTTAGACACAGGATCTCCCTGTGGAGTTCAGGCTGGCCTGTAAGGCCTCAGGATCCGCCTGCCTTGGCCTCCTGGTGCTGGGATGGTAGTTGTACACCACACCTGACCACCCTGCTTTTTCCATAACCCAAGGCACAAACCTAAGTCCAGAGAATACCTGTGCACACAGGGCACATCCACCCCACAGTGGCTTCTGCGCCCCTGCATGAGGTGGGACGGGCCTGGAATAAAGAACATGGAGCCCCTCGATACCTCTTCCCTAGGCCTCTGAGAGCAAAGAAGCAGAATGCGAGACAGCCTGCACGGAGAGGGATTTCAGGCAGGGAGCAGGGCCCAGAGCCTCCCAGGCCCCTCTGCAGGAGACTCCTCTGCCCACGGTGGCCTGGGGTGCCAGGGTGACTCCTGCACACACCTCGTCCTCCTGCCCTGTCACTCCCGGTGGCTGCTTCTCCGCCCTGGCTCATCAATGAGCCATTGTCCCACTGCAGCCTGTTAGTTTTGGCTCTCGAAGCTGTGGGACCAGACCCAAGTCCCAGGACAAGCCAACAGAGGCCTCATGTTTGAAGCAAGAGTCAGCTCTGGAGGAGATGAGCCACACACGATTCCTGCACTCTCTCATTACAGATGGCACCTAATAACCATCATCCCCTAGCAGGGCCTGCCGCGCAGCATGACTCACTCGCAAGTTCGTATCTGTTTCTGCACTTAATTGCCTTCCCCAATTAACTAGAAGCCGCGTGAGACCTTGGACTGTTCCTGGTCTTTTATCTCTGTTTATTTTGGGGAAAAAATACATTCCTAGGTTATATTTAAATAGTAAGCAGTGAAAACTCCTTCCCACCAGGCCCTTTAATTCTTTGCTTTTGTTTTGGAGATAGTCTTGCTATGGAGCTCAGGCTGGTCTTGAACTTGTGCCAGTCCTCCTGCCACAGCCTCCTGTATGCTGGGATCACAGGTGTGCGCCCGGCTACTACCATGCCCGGTTCAGACCCTTTCATTCTCTAGTTCATGTCTCTAGAGATCAGCTACCATCACCTGTTCTCACGTAGCATTCCCAAGACTGATGGGGTGTCTCTCTTACTCCACACCACCCTTCCTCTGTTTCTTTGTGTACATCTTCCTGTTTCAAAAACTAATAGGGCTGGGGTGTAGCCCAGCAGTAGAGCGTGTATATGGAGGTCCTGGGCTCCATCCCCAGCACCATCAAAAACTAAGTAAATAAAATACGTGCTGGTTTTTTGTTTGTTTGTTGTCTTTTTTTGAGACAAGGTCTCGCTGTGCAGTTCAGGCTGGCCTTGAGCTCACTTTTGTAGCCCAGGCTAGTCTCGAATTCACACTGATCCTCCTGCCTCAGCCTCCCAAGTGCAGGGATTACAGGTGTGCGCCACTACACCCCCCATGCTGTGTGTTTAATAGTTGCCATTTTTCTTGTCACAGCAGTGTCCCTTACAGATTCTGCCCTGTTCAGCACGTACAGTGTGAGTTTTCGTTTCCCTGTGGTGTTAGCTCCCCTCGTGGATACACCCAGTGCTGTAACCGATTCCCCCTGATGAACGGCCAGCTTGTGTGTAGCCTTCTGCCGCCGCAGTGCAGCGTACCTGCAGCGTCTGTGCGGTGTGTGGTGGGTGTGGAATCCCTACTCGCAGGCGGGCCCACGGGTGCTCGACAGTTGCCAACTGCCCTGCTGCGGCTTTGTCCATCTCTGTCTCCAGTGCCAGCTCACTGCTGACACCTTTCTTCCCTGTCAGAGTTCTGAAATGGTTGAGAAATAAAACAAAGGTGTTGGTCTGTGGCCCAGAGATGGAAACAACCCAATGTCCGCTGCACATGAACAGCGTGGACCGTCCGTAGGATAGAATAGAGTTGGGCCACAGAGCTGATGAAAACCTGAAACTGTCACGGTGTGACACTGGGTGAACCTTGAAAATACGCTCGGAAGCCAGACCCAAAGGGCCACCCTGTGTAATCCCAGCCATATGGGGGAGAGGAGAGGAGATGATGGGCAGGAAGCCAAGGCTAGGCCAGCCCTGCAGCATCAGGAGAGTGGAGAAGTGGCGTGTGACACACATGGTTGGGTGAGCAAGCTAATGGACTGAGGCTCATCACAGGGCCTGTTCTCCTGCCTGCTTCCTTTGGAGAAAACGTCCACTGGGACCAGTGGAACCTGAATCCCTCACCTGCTCCGGCCTGTGTGTCACCAGCTGCCTGTTTCCCTCGCCCTCAAGCTCCGTCCTCGAGAGGCTTGCAGTTCATCTCATTCTATTCCAAGGCAGTCTCTTGCCAGACCGTGGAAGATTTCATGGTTTGCTAGCTTCAGCAGTTGCGAGGGAGCTTTGTGTCCTGTGAGAGCTTCCTGTCTATGTCAAGCAACCTTCTAGGAAAGGCGGTCATCAGGGCGCTGGGCACAACTTCTTCATGGAAACACGTGGCTTTCCCTTAGCTGCTGTCCTTGGGCCAGCTTGTGCGGGTGGCGCTGAGATGAGTGTGCCCTGGACCTGGACCTGCACCCTGGCTGGCCCTGGGTTGGTGGGGCATGGCTGCTGGCTGCTCTGACCCGAGGAGCTACATGGCATAGGGAGGCAGGGTTGGAGGCAGAGGCTGGCAGAGGACTTGTGGGCATGGGCCGAAGCTGGTGGTCTCTCCAAAACTATCACCGGTATTTCTGGTTGTACTTTTTTTCCTTCGTTTTTCCTAGATACCAGGAATCAAATTCAGGACCTGATGCTGGGCTGCTGAGCTACATCCCTGGCCTCCCTCTGGTTATACTTTGGAGAAGGGATGGGGGCTGGCGAGATAGCTCAGCAGACTAAGCGCCTGCTTTGGCAAGCACAGAGATCAGGATTCGATCCCCGGTCCTGCGTGTCATACCAGCCCTGCCCATGGGGCACACTGAGCCAGCAAACAAGTTGGGGTGTGGTGTTGCATGCCTGTAATCCCAGTGCTGGGAAGGCTGAAAACAGGAGGATCACCACAAAGTCTGAGCTGCATAGTGAAACCCTGTACCAAATACATTAAAAAAAAAAAAAGGAGGAAGAGGAAGAAGTAGGAGGAGGAGGAGGAGGAAGAGGAGGAAGAAGAAGGAGGAGAGCTGGGTTGACCAGAAAGCAACCTTATCAGCATTATGTGGAATTGGAATTTGCTGGGACAGGGCAGGAGCAAATATCCAGCCAAAGAGGTGTGACAGAACTCTACACGCAGCTCAGCCAGCTCCCTGTGGAGCCTGAGCACAGTACCTCTGTTACACTGTGTGTCTAGATGTCCCCAAAGCCTCATGCACTTGTTGGGCAGGGCTTTCAGAAGTAGCTGGATCTAGGGTGTGGGAAAGTGGATTAAGGGTGTGCGGTAACTCAGTCAGTCCACTGACTAGGGTAGCACAGTTCTGGGTGTGGACATGGGAAGGCCCGCCGGAGTGTGAGCGGCCCTGACCAGGAAGCCTGGAGCCCGGATGGAATAAAAGGGAGAGAAGGAAGGCCACATGCTGCCCCGCCTTCCACCTGCCTGCCAGGGACTGTTTCTCCAAGTACCTAAGCCAGCCTTCTAGTGTTTAGTGGGCAAGGAGACAGGAAGCTCTGTGAAAGGATCCCTGTGGTATTTACACAAAAATGTCACCCCTTACTCCCTCAAGGTGGACACTGCATGGTAGCAACTTGAAGGCCAGGAGCATAGCAGGAAAGAGATGAGCCCCCTCCCCAGCCTTTCCTCTGCAGTGCGTCAGGGCCATCCTCCCTCGCGTTACAGTTGCACATCATGGAACCTGCATGGGAGTCACTCCTTTCTGTCCACAGGTGGCTTTGGTTTTGCTTTGGGGCCTACTTGTCTGTAGAGCGCCACCTGTTGGCAGTGGGGTATTTCAGGAACTAGGGTGGTGTTTCCAGGTCCTGGAATCCTGAGCCAATTTGCCAGAGTTTGAGAGTATTTCACATAAACATGGACAAGAAGGAAGTGTTTCCACACAGGAGGAGAGCGTGCACCTCCCACACTAAGACCTGTCCAGTTTGGTTTCTAGCCCATAGGTTGATTTTTCTCCTCCCCCTC
>PVKN010008610.1:0-24842 GCA_004027915.1 Capromys pilorides | reverse complement strand
CTTGCTGAGCCCAGGGTTCCCACATGGCTGTGAAAAGAGCCTGTACCTCGGAGACAGGTAAATGAGTAAGAACAACCATTTCCTCTGTCCATCTTCATTTCTAGTAGCCTCTTCCTGGGGACCTGAACATGAGTGCTCTGCCCCATCCATTGCCTCCAAATACCAGTCGGCTCTGATTTTTCCTGAGGAACTGCTCTTGAACTGACCAGATAAACTGGAAAGATACCCCTGGACTAGCCAGCACCCCGAATGGCGGCTTCCACTCTCTCCCTGGCTGCCGGCTGCTAGCAAGCTCCTCGGCACCCCTCTGCAACACTGTGGGCCAGAGTTCTCTGACACACGTGGGTCATTGTGACACAGCCCACTGAGCCCATCACGCAGCTACTGCTGCCTGGCGCGGAAGGTGAGCTTGGGCCCAGCCTCTGACACAGGGTGCTCTGAGCGCCCCAGCTTCTCCTGGCCGAGAAAGGCAGATAGCGCTCCGTGTGCCCACAGCTGCCACTGTCAAGGGCGTGTGAGGACTGTAGAAAGCGAGGCACTAAGAAGCCCCAGCGCCTCACTTTGAGGCTTCGATGGAGCAGCCGCTTAGTGGGAGATGTTCTGAAGCTACACAGTGGTTCCCACGCAGACACGGCACTGGCATCTATGTTTTCCTACAAAATCATTAAACTTAGGCTTGTTATGTTCTATTTCATAAAATAACTGAGTAAGTTAAACTATAAACCAGGAGCCTGCGCTCCTTCTACACACTATGAAACGTGCAGTCAAGACAGCTCTTTCCTCATCAGCCCAGCGAGCAAAACACTGTTTGCCCGAGGCCCTCTGCATGTGGCTGTGGTGAGAGAGAGTTGCTGCCGGAAAAAAGTACCCAGTTGTCCCTGCGCTAGGAACTTGCGGTTCCCCTCGGAAGGCTGACGCTCTGGCTGCTGCAGCCTCGCCTTCCCAGCTGAGCTCTGCACTCTGTCAGCCCTGTGTCAGCCTGGGAACCATTCGTGTAACTTCAAAAACCCCTTGCTAAGCAGCTACTCCACTGAAGGCACAGGAGGCGGGTGAGCCAGGACGCTGGACAGGAACCCAAACACGGGACAGGACATCTGGGCCGCGGTTCTGGATCTCCTAGGAGAGTAGAAGGCAAGGGGCAGGTGCCCAGGGAGGTGTGGCTCGCGGCACAGAGCTGAAGGCAGATCTGGACAGGGTCACGTTGGGAGCCACAGCAGGGGAGGCCACTGAGGTGTCGAGAAGACTCACTCGAGAGTCCAGGTCACTTTCCTGGGAGTCTGCTGCGTGCACGCTGCGTTACCCTAGGACAGCGGCCTCGAGTCCCACTCCAGGCACAGCCAGGAGTCATACAGTGGAAGAGCAGCAACCTCATCTCGCTAATGAGGGGTGGGCTGAGGCATCCCAACACGCTGTCCACCGTCTACCATTCATCCACACACTCAATAAATGCTCATTACCGGCTCTGAGGGGAAGGCCGTCGGAGGTGACGGGAGAAGAGAAGACGAATGGGCCGGGCCCTGTCCTGGAAGGCCTGTGTCAGGAGGCCAGGCGGGGTGCGGGAGAACAATGGTGCATACCGCATTGATCGCGGCGACAGAATCTGGATCACTTTTTCTTTGTCAATAAATTTAAATGGGTCTGTAGACAATAATCAATAACGCGGAGCTTGCATAACCGTTACGAAGGATATATCCAGCCCGCTCCCTCAACGCCGCGGTCTCAGACAGGGCTGCCCCCGACTCTGCACAGGAAAAGAGACAATGAAACCCTCGGGTTGGTTCCGCGTATGCCAAGAGGAGACTCATCCATCTCAATCACCCTGAAAAATGAAACGGCTTCTGGAGAAAGGGCAGCGAGCACTATCCATCTTTCCCCGGCAATACGATCCGCAAGATGATACAGAGGGGCTGGACGGGGCAATAGGGAGGGGCAAGGGAAGGGACAAGCTTTGTTCCTCAGCGCTGTGAGGAAGGCGAAGACAGGCCATCCACATACCAACCTCCGTGGCCCAGTGTTTTCAAAAAGCATGTGACACATGCTAGGAGTGGAATGATGCATTTGCTTATCAGATAGGAATTAGGCTTTATCTAACACATGAATATTTTGGTATTCTCAAACAGACCAGTAGAAATGAAGCTTCACGTGCCGCCTCCTCCTCCTCCTCCTCCGCCTCCTCCTCCTCCTCCTCCTCCTCCACCCGCGTGCTCATGCTCTGTACTAACAGGTACATGCTAAGTATTTTACCTTCCTGGCCTTTACTTCCTGGCATTTCTTGTTTCCCTGGGCTTCCCAGGAGCAAAACTCTGTTTTCTTTTTCTTTAAATATGTGTGCTGGGGGTGGGGGAGATAGCTCCATGACACAAGTGCCTGCCTGGCAAGAGCAAGGTTGTGAATTCCAACCCCAGTCCCGCAAAAAAAAAAAAGAAAAAAGAAAAATCAAAGTACGTGTGCTGCAGCAGCAGGCGCTAAGCCCTACCTTGAACCCTAAATGTATGTGTCTGTGAACCTATATTCCACACAGCGGCCTCCGGTCACAGGCCTGTGCTGGAAGAGATCCTCAAGGCCACTCAGGCTCCGCAGACACCAGGCAGGCCCAGCTGCGCCCAGCTTGAGGCGGGGAAGCTTTTCCCTGCTGTCTCACCCAGTATCTCAGGCTTGCTCCTTCGGCCACCAGCAGGCCTAAGTAAACTGTTACTGAGTAAAGAAGTGGGGGATTGTGGGAAAAGGGGGGGCGACAGCACGCAGTGCTCTGGTTCCTGGCCCTGGGCCACTGGGCCAAGTTACCACTCTAGAGAAGAGTCAGGGCTTCCTGTCTTGTGGAGTCGGTGTACGTGGAGTGCGCAGTCGCTCTTCATCCTTTATACTACGGCTGGCTCACCACGAAAGTCGAGGGCTCACGCTGCCTCCGTGCACGGACACAGGGCTCAGGGTCACTGCTCGGCGTCCACGCAGCCTCCACCCTCCCACCTCCACCCAGCACCCTCTCCAGACCTTCCTCGTCATGGTTCTGACCCATACGCTCACGCCAGGCCTATTTCTGTTCTCTTAGCTCTCACACAGAAGACAGCAAACGCGGCGTTCATCCTGGGCCCAGCTTTCACATGATGTCTTCAACACGACATCCTTGGATTGCTCCCACTCGCAGCAAATGACAATATTTTACTCCTTATGGTCAGCAACGCTCCCTGGCCTAAGTGCACGTCACACACCAGCCTGCGCCTGGCCACGAGGCTGAGGCCATGGTCTGCTGTGAGTGGCTCCGTGATGGTGTGGTGCAGCAATGGTGAACCTGTTGGAGCTTCAGGGAGAAGGATGTGTGGCTGCGGCGAAGACCCAGATGCCCCCACCACTGATACGCAGTGTGTGGGTGTCTTCGCGGCACAGACTTCACTTCCTGTGTCCACACCAGGAGTGAGACAACTGGACCATATGCTGGATCTACTTCTAAGCTCGGAAGGCGCCTCCCTATTGTTTTCTGTAACAGCCGTACATATATTTATTGGCCATTTGAAATTACTCTTGAGGGGCCAGGGAGATAGTTCCATACACAAGTGCCTGCCTGGCAAGTACAAGGTCATGAGTTCGAACCCTGGTCCCCCCAAAAAAGAAATTACTCTTGAGAAATGTCTACTCGGATCAGTTGCCCATTTAGGCACTGGATTATATAGTTTTAAGTTTCCTGAGTCGTCACATATTCTGGATATTACCCCTCTACCAGGTGAAGAGATGGCAACTCTTGTTTTCTTTTTATAGAAAACTTTTAATTTCAAAATATTTAATTACAATGGTGTAGTTATTTGCCCTGTCATAGTTACTTTTCTAACACTCAGACAGAATGCCCAGCATCCAAAATTAAAGGAGGAAAGGTTTTTGGTAGCTCACAGTTTGTAGAGGTTTCAGTTCATAGGTGACTGGCTCCAAGGCAGGGGCGTGGCACAGGGGCATCGCAGAGGACAAGCAACTCAACAGTTAGCCACAGAGTCAGATGAGGAAGCATGCAGGGCCTCTGTACACCCCTGGACTGAAGAATTCCATCCCAAAGTCTGAAATTCACTGCAGTGCTCCACGTAAGTCTCTACCCGTCAGCTGATGGGTCTGCGATAGAAGACTGAAGTGTCTGTGATGGACGCTGAAGAGTCTGTGATGGAAGCTTGTTTGTTTTCTTTGTGTGCAGAACCTCTTTGTTTTGATGAAGTCATTGCCAGGTACTACTTTAGCTTTTTGGGGCCCCACCTAGAAACCCACTACCAGTAATGAGACCTTGAAATCTTTTCCCGTGTTTTCTTTGGTGGTGTGAGAATGTTAGGTCTGATTTAAGCTCACCGGTCTGTGGTGAACTGACTTTGTACAGGGCGGGGTCTCAGCCTTCTGCAGGTTGACGTGGGTTTTCCCAGCACTGCTTGTGGAAGAGGCTGCCCATTCAGCACCTTTGACAGGAATCAGCTGGCTGTGGACGCGAGGGTTTATCTCAGCTTCTCAGTCCTGTCCCTCTGGCCTGAAGCATCTGCGGTCCCATGGGCCGCGCTGTCACCTGATGTGACGCCTCCCGCTCTGCTGCTCTGCTGAGGATGGCTTCTCCTGCTGGGGCCTTCGGCACTTCCTGATGAACTACAGGACGGCTTCTCCTTTGGTTCTGTGAGAATGCCACCAGTACTCTGATGGGGATCACAGTGAATCTGGAGATGCCTTGGGCAGTATGGACACGTTAACAATATTAGCTCTCCAACCACTGAACCCAGCAGGTCTTTCCATAGTTCAGTGCCTTCTTTAACTTCTCTCATCAGTGTTTCATAATTTTTACTGTAAAAATCTTCCATTTCCTTAGTTCCATTTATTCCTAGGGTTGTTTCTGTTTCTGTAGCTATTATTTTCCCAACCTCTCAGAAATTTATTTTGCACACAGGCAAGGTACTGATTTTTGTACATTGGTGCTTGCATCCTGCCGCGTTACTGAGTGCGCCTGACAGCTCTGAAGATCGTTTTGGACAGCCTGACCTTCTTCCGTGTGCGGGGCCACACTAGCTCCACAGCAGTCACGTGGCCCCCTTTCCTATTTGTGCACCTTCTGCTGCTGCCCAACTGCTCTGCCAGAAACACCTGGCGGCACGCGGCAGAGAAGCTGCATGGACAGGCGCGTCCTCCTCCCGATCTCAGAGGAAGAACTCTCGTCCTCCTCCTCCTCCACTCTGAAATGGCTGCAAGTCGGTCAGAACTCACCTCTGGCACATCAAGGTATGGTCTTTTATGCCTGATTTGTTCATGGCTTATATCATGAAAGGACATTAAATTTTATCAATTTTTTTCTGCATCTATTAAGATGATCACGATTTATACCCTTCATTGTATGAATGTGATGTATAATTCTTTTTGATTTGCATATGTTAAACCATTATCACATCTCTGGGATGAACCCTACTCGATCAGGGTTATGAGCTCTTTAAAACACTGCAGTTTAGGGCCAGCCAAATAGCTCAGTAGATTAAAGCACTTGCAAGCAGGCACAGGGGCTGGAGGTTCGATCTCCGGGCTTGCTGGGCCGGCCCCACCCCCAGGGTCCACTGAAACTATAATTAAGACTTGGCATGGTGGCACTCGCCTGTAATCCCAGTGCTTGGGATGCTGAAAGCAGGAGGATCACTGAGTCCACTCTACACAGTGAGACCCCGTAGACCCTGTACTAAATACATTTAAAAACCTAAAATGTATTAGAATTTTTATTATGACCTAATGTGGGGTGCTCTCTACAGAAACTCCCAACCACTGATAAAGAAAGTGCACTCTCCTGCAGTGGAAGAACGTTCTGTAAGAGCCCAAGTCCACGTGCCTACAGCACAGTGTACTCCCAGGGCCCCCCTATTTACCTCTTCTTTTCTCCCTTTGGCGTGGGTGCCACGTTCATTGGTGAGGATGCGGTACTGAAATCTATTAAAATCGTGCTTGGAGGCTCTCTCTCTTTCATAGGGCCTAAGAGTTCGTGTTTTATAAAACGATGTGCTCTGGGGCTGGGGAGAGAGCTCAGTAGAACAGGCGCTTGCCTGGCAAGTGCAAGGACCTGAGTTCAATCCCTGATTCCGGGAGTGGGGCGGGGGGGACTATGTGCCCTGTCAGTAAGTGTATGTAGATTTATCATCACTGTATCTTCTTCATGAATTGATCCCTTGATCATTACAGTGACATTCTCTGACAATATTTCTTGTTTCAAAGTATTTTTTCAGGTATTAGAAAAGCTACTCTGCTTGTGCTGGGGTTTCATTTGCTTGGGATGAAATCTTTTATCCTTTCACTCTCAGTTTGTGGTGTTTTTATTGGTGAAATGGTTTCTTGTAGGCAGAGTATTGTTGGGTCTTGGTTTTAAATTGATTGTGCTAGTTAGTACCCTTTACTTGGGAAAATTAACTTCACTTACATTCATAGTTATTAATATTACTATTATTATTATTGTTATTATTATTATTATTACTATTAAGGAAGGGTCCACAGGGTGTTCAGGATCTTATTCCTAGATCGGACTCATAGTGATTCGCCTGTTTATAGCCTCCCACGAGCTGGGATTATAGGCATGCGCCATCACACCCGGTCTCAACTTCCACCTCAGTGTACCCCAGGGGTGAGGCCAGCATAGCAGGCTCAGGGATCAAATCCCCAGCCCCTGTGCCTGCTTGCAGGTGCTTTAATCTGCTGAGCTATTTGGCCAGCCCTCAGAGTTATTACTGAAAGTACAGATTTATGCCATTTTAATTTTTCTAGTTATTTTGAATATTGCTTAATTGATTCTTGCACTTTTATTCATTTTCATGGTTTTAGAGCTGACACAGAAATAATGTCAGGTTCTCTACTATTTAAGTATCTAGTTTTCTTGTGGGAGTTATACTTTCACATGCATTTCAGATGATGTTATTTATCTTTCTTCCATTTCTGGGTAGAGGACGCTCCTAAGTTTCTTTTGTAAGGCTGATGTGGCAGGCATGAATTTCCTCCATTTTGCACACCTGAGAAGGTGTTTCTGAGGCAGAGCCTTGCTGGGCTCTCCCAGAAGTCTTGGCTAATGACAATTTTTCTGCCAGATTCATAATACATCATGTCATGTATCCCTGGCCTGTAGGGCTCAGATGAGAAATTTGTTAGTCTAAAAAGTTTTCCTTAAATGTGAGTCAGTGCTTTTGCATAACAGATTTAGAGCTACATGTTCTCTCCTTTGGACAGTTGGACTACAACATGTTGTCATGAGAATCTTTTCTGGTCCTATCTGTGTAGCTTTCTATATCTGTGTCTTTCCCATGACTAGGGATGTTTTCTACTATTATTTCATTGAGTATGTTTCTAGGTCCTTAATCTCTATTTCCTCACATTCAGATATGGCGTTGATATGAATGCTTAGTCATCTAATAGTATTCAGAGATCTTGGATAATTGATTTTTTTCCTTTATTGTTGTTGCTTTTGTCTGAAAGTGATGCTTACCCTCATGCTCTGATATTCTTTATAACACTTCACCTGCCTTTTGTTGATGATTTTAACTGAATTTTTTATTTGGCTTACTGAGCTCTTTATTTTCAAGATTCTTTTTGAAGTATCTATTGCTGAATTCATAGCCTACATTTTACTCCTAATTTCCCTTAACTACTGATCTTTTCTCTCTTGGGTGTCACTGAAGTTTTTAAAAATCATTGCTTTGAGTTTTCTATCAGGCCTTTGGTTACTTGGTATTCTGTAATCTATTAGTGGAGCTGAGGCCTTTGGGTGCCCCATTACCATGTGGGAGCTGTTCTTACATTCCTTTGCTGAGGTCTATGCATCTTTGGAACTCAGACAGGTACCTCTATAAGACGACCTTCTCAAGGGAGCAGCCTCCCCTTGACCAGCGTCTTTGGCTACTCGCCTGCCAAGAAAGGCTGAACTTGTTGCCAAATGGGCTCCACAGCGCTGACTGTGGTGAGTGAGTCTGGGTGCGGTGCTCAGTGCACCCGAGTCAGAGAGACCTGCTTCCCCAGGGACCACACGAGAGTGGTTCAGGCTGGAGAGCACAGAAAGCAAAGTATGTGGGTGCAGCCTGTGTGACTACTCCTGCCACCAGAACGGTGGTATCTATCGGGTGACAGAGGTCTCCTCAGGCACTTCTGGTGTCGGCTGTGTAACCTGTAAAGGTCCCTGGTCCTGGTGCACATGCCAGTAGAGTGCAGACTGAAGCAGATGCCCTCTGATTCCACAGGGGTGCGGACCAAGGTACCTCACAGGAGGAAGCAGGGCAGCAGTGCACTCACTGCCCCTCTGCAAGCCTGGGAGTGGGCAGAAGAGCCTGGGTTTACTGGCAACAAGAAGAGGCGAGGAGCTGCCTCCTGTGAGAGTCAGCCGCAGCTCACCAGGCAGAGGAAGCCAGCCTGAGCCGGTCCTGCCAGCCAGGACTGTCGAGATACTCTGCAGAACGCAAGAGCCCTTTCTGTTTTATAAAAAGTACATGCTTTTATTTAGATAAAAAGCCTATTTTGTTACTTAATTTTCCAGGTAAATCTCTGAATATGATCATGGAATACAGATGATTTGCAGTCTCCATTATCTTACCAGTTCTTTTCACAGCCACAGTTTAAGGTGGAATTTAAATTCAACCAATAATTCTAGGATGATAGTTTCATCCACAAAACCCCTATTTTTATGTCAACTCATTTAATTAATGGAAGAATTCAGACTATTTGTTGAAACTGATCTAAATACTATTCCAAAATAAAAGAAAAATAATGTTCAAATGCATTGTCATAAATAGACGCTAGTGCTGTTTTTAAAGCAATACATTTTTACTTTAAATGTGTATGTTAATTGCAATTTCTTATTAAAAAGATTCTAGGACGGAAGCAATGTACTCACTGTGAATATGTACACTCAGATAAAACCTACCACTCCCACATAAGACACCAGTACACAAATATTAAGAGTTCGAAGAACATACACGCTGTGAGATGTCGAAGTGGAAACTCTGAGGAAACAAGACGCAGAGGACGGAGCTGAAGCTGACCTGATGCGCAGCCCTCATTTCATTTGGTTTCCAGTGCTTTCATAAATGTTCCAGAAACCCTGCGATTTTCTTTATTGTGAGGCCAAGGTGGCAAAGATTGAATGCTCTGCACTTTCTCTGGTAATAGAAAGTATGATTTATGAGAGAGGAATAAAAATCTAAGAAAACCACTCAATAAATTATTCAATTTTAGATCAATCTGACTTAGAGCAAATTTCCCTCCTGCTGCCAGGACAGAGCACACAGTTTCCTGGAGGACAGGGCAGTGCTCCAGGAACATCCAGGTCTGCGTCCCTGTGCTGGGGATCCGTGGCCACAGAAAAGACATCTCAGCCCTGCCCATCCTGTCCGCATTGCAGGTAACAGGAAGCCGGCAGAGTAGCATGTACATGGCCGTGGCCCTCGGGACAGCCCATGGGGTGGACTCAAGGTTTTAACATTTATTTTAACTGTTTGTCTTAATGTACCCGAGGCTTTATATCCAGGAGAGCCGAAGAAAACCTGACCCTGGTCACTTCTCAGGACAAAGCCCTGGCCACCGGTGGACCTTTGCTCTCCAGTATTTGTTTCAACAGCTACGAAGCCACAAAGTGGCTTCACAAGGCCTGACTGTGGTCACAGAGACTCAGGCTTCACGCCAATTAGGCGGGCATTGCAGGAGAAGGCGAGGTGGCATCCAGAAGCACTTCACGTGTGCTGGAAACACCGGAAGAGCCCCACGGATAAGGTCATTGCTTTTTCCTCCCAACCACTGCCACACTGTCATAATGCTAGCAACTCAGACATGCTCAACTCTAGCATAAAAGAAGCTCCCCCTCACAGCAAAGGCATCTTTCACTTTCCAATGGATTCACAAGTGAGGCGTGTCACCTGCCACATGCGCTGGGGCACTTCTATAGTCCCAGCCCTCCAGGACACTGGGGTAGAAGACATACAAGTTCTAGCCTGGCCTGGGCAACTAAGTGACTTCGTGAGACCCTGACTCAAAATACAAAATACAAGCAGGCTGGAGATGCAGTTCAGCGTGAAGGCCCTGAGTGTAATTCCCAGTGGCACCAATGAAGCAAGAAGAAAACCACATCAGTGAAATTAGGAATGAAACAGGGGAGAGGGGAGCTCACAGAAGGCAAACAGGCAAGGTGTGGGACAAGGGGACCACAGGCACCCAGCTCCAAGTGCGCTGTAGGAAGAGGCGTGTTGTGGGACCCTGCGCTCAGCGGAGCTGCCCGCGGAATTCAGGGAATAACCACACTGATGAGCAGCCCCTACGGTACCTCCTCAAAGCTGGACATTTCAAACTAAAAACAACAACAATAACAACAAAAAACAGCTTTGTGTTCTTGTTTTTAAAATACTACCATGTAGTGTACTTCATCACAATATAACAAAGGTCTAAAACTTTGTCCTGTCATGTGGCAAGCTCTGAATCGCTTATATATAACATAAATATTTTCCCAAAGAGAAAAAGGGCAATATCCATTTAATAGTATTATGTGGACAATTCCCTCTTCAAAGCTTGCTATGTGTTTCCCATTTAATTGCAATTTCAGTTAATACATTCCTGAAAATAGTAATTCTTCAGAAAATACATATTCAATATATTGTGAGTAGCTTTAGCTTTTAAAATAAAATGCTTTATATGTCATCTACTATACAGAAGGAGTTTTAATACTTTTGTGTTCCAGTTCTATCACAAATTAACCAGAATTTTCTTTAACCATAGGCAAAGGAAGGCTGCTGCCTGCTGGATCACAAGCCGATGAAAACAAACCCCAAATCCCAACACTGGCAGTCAAGGTCACGCCTGGCTCCACCGCAGCAGGTGCCCAGGAGCGAGCAGGGAAGAGGGAGTCACGTGACAGCAGAGCTGGCGGAGCATCCGGACAGCGCACCCAGAATCTGCACCCGGCAGCACAGGTGGAAGGCGGCCACGCCAGAAGGGACGGAAGGGAGCTCCTCCAGAGGCAGCACATCAGATGACCACAGCTCACCTCAGCAAAGGCTGCCAGCTGACCCAGGGCCTGCGAGGCCCCTGGCTCTGCCCCGCAGCCACGGCCCTGCCCGTGCCCAGATGTCCTCTGGGTCCGTGGACCTTTGCCTTCCTCTGAGCGCACCTACTCATCTCCCGCTACAAAACACTCTCCTGTCAGTGATTTTACAAATACTACGCGGGGAGTGGGGCCGCAAACCTGCCCTCCCAGCGCTTCTGAGGCTGAGGCAGGAGAGACAATGGCTTTCCAGGCCCTCCTGGACTAAACTGCATCGTAAAACCCTGTCTCCAACAAACACACACACACACACAAAAGGAGTGACACCTGACACCCATTCTAGGATCTAACATTTTAAATTTAGCAACATTTTCCTTAGCCCTACATAAATAAGGAGAAATCTCTTTTGAGATCCAAAAGAAGGACCTATACATATATATAATATACACATTCGCAATTTTGTTTCTGAAAAATCACTCATTTACTATATTCACCAAAGCTTATTAAATTTAAAATTAAATTTATAATTCATTTTTTGCTGTTTCTAATTTTCTATTTAAGTCATGGTTAGTAAGCTGTAAAACCCAGATCATACTTCCCAACATAAACTTAACCATAAATGAAATGAACTATTATTATGAATTTATAAAAATCAAATGACCCCCTTATAAAACCAGCTCTACTTTCTCCATGATATTTCTTATCCTCAGAGAAGGAAAATCGGCACATGGCTGCTATCGCAGCGCAGAATGAAAGCAAACAAGGGCAGGTGACAGCTCGGTCCCCAGAATCCACCTCCTCGAGGCCAGTCCTGGAGTCTTGACTTCACGTCTTAGCGTTTACCTTCAAAGCACTGCTATAAGGAATACAAACATGGGCTCCAGGAAGCAGCTATCATTAGAGGAAACTCAGAAGCTCTGAAGTTTTGCGACCACAAGAAGTTATCCCCAGTGGAGCAGGTAGGCACGGAGCGGCAGCGGCGCTAGAGCGCATACTCACGGTGCACAGGAGAAGCACTGGCCAGAGGCCCTGGCTGCTGGTCCTCAGCCCAGCCCGCCTCGGGCGCGGCCTGCACCTGGTCCCTGCTGTCTCTCTGCCCCAGGCACATGTGACAACTGTCTGCTGGTACTTTCCTCAGAGTCTTCAAGTGCTGCTCCACTTCAGCCAGCAGGACAGCTTGGATTGCTTCAGTTACCTGCAAGGTTGTTTTGCTGGTTTTAAAATGAATTGTAGTGTTTGTAAGATGACTACAAATGCTTAGCACGCTGGTAAGAAACCCAGGCTCAGCATCTGGTTTGAACCGGCTTTCCAGAACTTTTATTTTTATGTTCTGCTCAAAGCAGCCTCCAAAACAGCTGGGACACGGGCAGTAACTTCGGTGACCAAACTGTTCCGCACACGCGGTGTTCGAGAAGAGCTTCTCCTCTTCTGCCTAGGCTTTCCTCATTGTCATCAGAAGGTGAAGACACCATTTCTACAGACAAAGAAACTACCTCCCAATAGGTTCAATTCTAAAGCATTATTTGGCTGAAAACACAGAGTTTAAACTACTTTTAACACAAAAGGCTAAGGAAAGAACTTTAGATCTTCTGCAGGATATACTGCTGAGCTCTGGCACCCAGCACCCGAGGTGTCTAGGGCCTCACTTCACAATGAGGAACAGGCTCAGTCGCATGGACAGTGGGGTCATGGGCTTCCGACCCTCGACTCCAGGCCACTTCTGAGGGGTCCAAGCCCATCTGAAGCTTCAGTCTTCACCTAGAAACCAGCCCTGGGCCCTGAGGGGCTGGGAGGATGGTTGCACAGAGCATGCTTCACCCGCCTTTATCCATCAGGGGCCCCAACCCTGGACCACATGCTCCCCAAGAATGTGGCTTCCCTCACCCTGAGATATGATCCCTGTAACAATGTAAATATGAAGATCTGAGCAATTTCGTTCAATATTTTTAACTATGAAATTTGCACATCATGACATTTTTTAACTGCTGATTTCCTTACAGTTATCATTACTAATACATATTATCAATGTGTGATAATTATTAATCAGTGTACCATCAAAAACTAAGTAATAACAACAACGTTACCCTCACAAGTAGGGTACTCAGCCACAAGGGGTGCCAGTGCGTATTGAGTTGTGCAGACCCAGCCGTTAGTGAGGTATGTGCGTCAGGCTCAGCAAGCAAGCAGCGATCAGTCTGACTCCCACCCAGACAGAAGGGCGCGTGCAGTGAGCAGGTGAGAATCTTACCACGGCACCTGTATGCAGAAGGCACGCAATGCATGCTGTGTGCTAAGCACGCGAGGTGTGCAAGGATGACACACTGACTGCCCTCAACTGTCCATGCGTACATCTCGTTTGTGAATACAGCACATAAATCCTGTTCAGTGAGAGCTGGTATCAACAGCTTTAGTGTTAGGAAGAATTTTAGGGAACAACAACAAAAAAATAATAATTATAGAGCTGGGTAGGTGTGGTGGAACAGATTTGTGACCCCAGCACTCAGGGAGGTTGCGGCAGGAGGACTGCACGCTCCAGCCAGCCTGAACAACACAGTCGCTCAGCTAGACTCTGTCTCAAAATGAAATACACAAAGGGCTGAGGATGCAGTTTAATGGGAAGACCCTGAATTCAAGCCCCATCACCAGGGAAAGAAACAAACAAACAAAAACTTAGGCCTAAGTATTGAGGCGTTTAAACAAATACTTGCAAGAATCTCTGTGGCTCTTGAGGAATTTGGAAAGTGTCCCTCGCACTTTACACATGAGGTAGATGCTTAAAAAGCCAACAAGTGAGATCTGCTGTCCAGCACCACGCATCACGCACAGGGTGGTGGCCGAGGGGAGAGGGTCCCTGCGTGGTCAGTAAGTGCTCTGCTAATGTCTCTTCTGTTGCCTGCATTTTAGATGCGGTCACTGCATCAAAGACCCTGAAGGTCCATTAGTCCAAACACGCCCAAACCACATCAAAATGTAGCTGAAAGTGAAGTGACCTACAAAAGACCTTTGGATTTTGTTGAGTCCTTTTTCTTAAGGAATTTTTCCCACTTGAGAAATTCTTCAGCTACTGTGGGGAAGAAAAATCTCACCTTTCAAAGTAAACCCTTTGGAGGTCACTGCCAATCTGCTGGTGAGTTAGAGAACACCTTTTACCCATTCATTCATTCATTCATTCATTCATTCATTCATTCATTCGTCCATCCATCCATCCACTCATTTGTTTCAACAGTTCCTGGCAAGCTGCTGTCACACCTGGTTCACAGGCCATCGGTGTGGGGGTCAGGGAGACCAATGAGGTCCTGCCCCCGTAAGGTGACATGCATGGAGAAGACAGAAGGAGCGAGTGAAGGAGGACAGTGGTGGATGCCTGGGAGCAGAGTGGCCAAAAAGACCATGGAGGCCAGGCAGATGCAGGGCACGGACCTGCGTGGAAATGTGGCAGGAAGACTCAGCATGAGAGCACAGCCGGACCCGAAGGCCGTGAGCTGGAACCCATCTCCAAAGAAAGCCAGGGAGGCCACGGCAGGGCGAAAGCAGGCTGAGGGATGAGGAGAGCAGGCCGCAGCAGCACAGCAAGACCAGGAGCCTGGCAGGCCATGGGGACAGCGCCCCACTGTCATCCCAACTGGGCCAATTTGGTCCTAGGCTATCAACTTACCTCTGTTTCCCTGTAACAAGAACAGCCACCTATGCCAGGTGTGGTGGCACATGCCTGCAATCCCAGCACTTGGGAGGCTGAGGCAGGAGGATTGATGTGAGTGCGAGACCAGCCTGGGCTATAAAAGTGAGCTCAAGGTCAGCCTGAACTGTCTCAAAAAGACAAAAAAAAATAAAAAGAACAGCCACCTGCGTTTGGAGTGACTGCTGCCATCTTACAAATGTGATATTCACCCAGCTCACGTGGCAGAGTAAAGTTCCCTGAAAGGGCGCTTGGTCAGTGACAGGTACTTATTGCGCCAAGCCCGGAGCTACAGCAGGCTCTAGAACCAAAGAAGCTTACAGGAAGAAGCACTCAGACCCGGAAGAAACCCGCTCTCCAGAGCAGCTCCCAGGGGCTGGGGAGACAGCGCAGTGGCCTAAGCACCTGCCTGGGAAGTGTAAGGCCCAGGGCTTGATCCCCAGTACTGCACGCTGTGCCAGCCCCAAACGAAAAACCAAATTAGCTCCCAGACTGGGAATTCTCAGGATAGAAAATGTTTTCTGATTTGACATGAACAAATTCCTGAGCAAGGGACCTGCACATCTGGACACACTCTGAAATGAAAAACAGTCAACTCTATCTTCAACTGAAATCCTAACTGGCAAGAAGCCACCAGCTATGGCACGAGCTGTCACCCTAGGAACCCCGACCCACGTGACAGTGCAGTATGCCCATCCCTGTTCCCACACCTGGCCACTACTAGGAGCCTGGGGAGCCCACTTCGGACCAGAGGCCTGGTCGCAGGTACCCCAGGGGAGGGAACTTCCAGAAACTTCTTGCGCACGAGGGGGCCGTACCTGCACAGACTGGTCTCGCCAACAAGAGATCAGCTTCACGAGGGAAAGGTCAGGCTCAGGAGCCGGGGAGCTGGTCCTGCCTGGGAACACACAACACGATCACATCTCTGGTGTTCAGACTGATGGAGCCCAGGGTCTCTCAGCCTGCTGCTCGCTGGAACCAGCAGGAGGCCGGCTCTGACAATACAGGCCACAGAGGCCCCAGGAGCTGGCTTCTGGATCCTGACGTAAGTAGGGGGTGAGGGCGGCAGGCATGCACGCTCTGTCCAAGTGTCCCAGGCGATTTTCACTGCAGCCAGTGTCAAGAAACCTAAACAATTACACTAACACAAGGTCACGCCCAAGCACATACATCTGCAGCTTCGGAGAAAGAGGAGAAGCAAGCAGCAGCTCACCAGCACCACTGTCCCTGCTTCCACCGACAGCCAGCTGTCAGAAGGGACCCGGATCTGGCCTTAGAAAACACTGCTGTTCCTTTACCCCCCACCTCCTGATTAGTAAAATGCAACACAAATCCATGTCTGCCTGGTCATCTCTGCACGTGAAGGGCGACAAAGGGAGCCTCGCTAGGAGGAGATCGCTGGCGCCTTGCCGGGGGCGGCAGTCAGGACAGGCGGGCTTCTGGCCGGCTAGGTCACTCCTCGTCTCTGCAGACCCATCTGTGGTGCTTCCTGTTCTAACTCCTCTCCTACTGTTATGACAAGGTAGCAGTTCAGTAAATCACCCCACCGCACGCAGCACGCAAGGAGAAGCCCACACCAGAGGAACTGCGCAGGAGGTGCACCGCGTTAGCCCAGCGTGAGGAGTGGCCCACAGAGGTGACAGAGCTGAGGGTCAGAATGGGCTCGGAGGGAAGGTGGCCCCTCTGCTGCTGCAGGAGCGTGGCCATGCCTGAGCCCCTCAAGCGTGCGGAGCCCAGGTTCCTGGCTGCACGGCAGGGCTCCCTGGCCTTAGTAGGGTGGAGCCCAGGCATGTGCCCTCACACACCGGGCACCACCACCAAGAGCTGTTCACAGACTCCCCTTGGAGACATCACAGGCTTCTCTCCAATTGTCCTACCAGGGCCTCCGTGCACCCCATTAACCAGGCCATGCTCGGCACTCTATGCATCTCAAGTGTGGACCCTTCTCCTTATACTGTGGTACAGGGCACCTGGGAAGGGGCAAAAGCCACCCGGGGCACCTATGTGCTGGGCATGAGCAGGCCGTGGGCCTTAGCATGCTGCGTGCTCCTGCTGTGGCACTGCGTCGTCACTGCACAGCCTTGAGTTCAGTTCACTTGTCCACGTTATTCACACACTAAGCCAGGGATCACGGACGCAGCCCCTTCCAGGTATGGCTCTAGAAACTGACTAAAAAGCTGTTGAAAACAGAACCCCATGGAACCCTTATTTCAGTAGGAAGAGACAGGTGACAAAAGGGAGAAACATTTATTTAAGAGGGATGGAAAAGGCCTGGAGAAGAGCTCACTAAGAGACGACACTGGGAAACGGCGGGGGCTTTAGGGACTGAGAAGCCTTGGAAGACGAGGTGTGAAGAGAGGCCGTAGTAGGCAGAGGAGGGCAGAGGGCTCCTGGCCGCCAGTCTCCTGCTGCAGAAGGAGAGGCGAACGCAGCCCCTGGAGAGCAACAGACCCCACAGGACACATGCTGTGGCTCCAGGTCTGAGAGGAAGAACCTGCAGCAGTGGGTAGGTACAAGAGGAGGATGCGACGCAGTTCCTAACACAGTACTCTGCTGCTTGGGTGGGAGGGCGTGAGGAGGCGCCCGGAAGCCCTGTGAGTGTCCAGGCAGGGCTTCAAGGGTGCTGCAGGTGCCCACCGGGAGGTGAGAGGCGTCCCTTGCTGAAGGGGAAACCACATGGTCCCTAGGTGGCCTGGTGTGGGATAGGACTGGAAGAGCAGGGAAGACATGATAACCCAGTTTCTGGTGTGAGCAACTAGAATGACAGCACTGTCACCTGCTAGAGGCCAGCAGCTGGGAAGGGCAGGCAGGGAGAGGCGTGGCCATGAGTGCAAAAGCAAAGCTTCGCATAAGGTCCTCACTGAGAACCTCAGGCCGCTAGGCAGAACAGCGGCCTCCTGACATAGCGCCAAAACGACCTGGCAGCAGCCCAGGGCTCGACGATAAAGACCATGGGACAACTGCAACAAATTCAGATGCTCTTAATGTAATCTACTGCCTTAGGTGAAGTTTCAGACTTTCAGGCACTTAAAAAAAAATTCTATCATGAAATCTATACTTTATTTGATGTTAGTTATCTTAATTGCTATCATCATAAAAATATTAACATTAAGTTTTTTCATAGGCCAAAGTCAATCAGATCACATGTATCTACAAATTCCTTACCATTTCTTAAGTGACTATAGAAGCTGGAAACAGGCGAAACATCATTCACAGGACTCTTCACCATAGGTATAGCTTCCACCTTGAAGGATCTGTTGGAAAAGGAAGATTTAAAGTAGATTAATTAAAAGTATGACAGTTACCTTGAGAACATCAATTGAAGATATAGGC
Source organism: Capromys pilorides (assembly GCA_004027915.1). Classification (NCBI taxonomy): domain Eukaryota; kingdom Metazoa; phylum Chordata; class Mammalia; order Rodentia; family Capromyidae; genus Capromys; species Capromys pilorides. The sequence goes on along the minus strand of PVKN010008610.1, from coordinate 6,840 downwards.
GCATAGCCCTCTTAACAAGTTGGAAACTGAACATGGATTCCTGGCACTATTTCCCACATTATCCTCTTTCCTAACTTGTTCCACCTAAAATCTTAATCCCAGTTGACCTGCAAATCCTCATTTGCCAGGTGTCCCTGTGACCCCGACTTCGGGCACCATGAGGCTTCCCGAGTCTCCAGGTGCCCTCAGGACATCTCAGAAGCTGCCCACTTCCAGGCCCACTACCATGCCTACAGTGACTTCTGGACCCTGCCAGCCATTAAGAGGTTGGTGGCTCAGCCCTTTGCTGGGAGGATTTGGTATGACATATCTGATAGATACTGCTTTGAGTTTTCTTTTTTTTAAAAAAAAAATGGGGCTCAAACTGTACCTCCAATTTGGAGCCAGTATTTTAGACAGGCAGCCCCTCACCCTCGCATGCCAGCGCCACCTGTTGGTTCTAACAGAGGTTTGGAAAGAACTGACTCATGCCTGGCGAAAAGGTAAAGGCCCCTCCAGGGAAGGCGTGAGGAACACAGTGTGCTCCAGGAGGACCCGGATGAGCTGTCCGTCCTGTACAGGGTGAACCGGGGCAGACGTAAACAGTCTCAGGTGGCTCCATGCATCTCAGAGGGAAGAGAAACTGCTAGCAGGCCAAGGCTTAGAGCTGGAGAAATCCTAGCCCCCTACCCGCCAGGTTATTTTGTAAATGAGGAAAGTGAAGCCAAGTGACTTCCCTGTCACAGGGCCAGTGTGACAATAAGACGGAGTGGCCCCAGGCTAGATGGCTGGATAACTTTGTTTCATCTTTCCTTGGTACTGCATGATTTTCTTAATAATAGGAACACAGGCTGGTTTTGTATTTTTTAAAGCCGATCTGAAATAATTTATAAAATAGAATTAAGCCCTTAAAATGAACAAAAGAAAACGTAAAATGAGCAAAGGAAAAAAAATTAAAACTGATATTTGAATCATAGAAATCCACCAGTCTGCTTTATACTAGAGCCAATAAACTGAAAATTAAAATCTGTAACTGAGAAGCATCGTAAGAGCCAGAAGGTGACGCCGAGTCCCACAGTCCCAGCAGACCTTCAAGGGCCGCAGGCTCCCCATGGGCACTAGCTCTGTCTGCCCCACTCCTGGCACAGGCTTTGGAAGTGAAGTCTCATTGGCCCAGGAAGGTCAGAGCCACTGATCCCCACTGCACCCGGGGTAACTCCTATTGACACAGGCTTCCCGTCGGGGTCACCCCACTTGGCTGATCTCTTTACTCTCATCGCCTACACTGTTTATTTGTGCTGCCACCATTGTCCCTGTTCCCTTTTCTGTTTTAGGGTTTTCCGAGCAGCATTTTTACCTTTGAGTGAGCTGCTACCCAAAGCAACTGTTGGAATATGTTCTCTGCCGGCCACTGCTGGGGACCTGGCTTGCTAATAAGCACTTAGCGAGTTCAACTCTGAACATCAGGCTACGGAAAACCATATGAGACATTTCAGGGAAGACGCAACCACACAGAGCTGCGGTCAGCACTCCTGGCTCTGGGGTTAGAATGGACCATTCCTGGGTGGGCCTCAGGGGCTGGGTTAACAGTTGTCTTCTTCGCTCTCCAAAGGTTCAATGCCTCATTTGAACAATAAGCAAAATCATGAGACCTATGCCCCAGCTTTGCCACTGCTGTTAAATGCATGTACCAGGTATCGCACAGTGACCAGCAAAGGTTAAGCTGCCAAGCGACAGCAGCTCACATTAATACTGAGCTACTTCCCATAATGCACTGCTGTAGTCTCCACCAGAGTGACCTCAACAGCTCAACTCGAGACGCAGAGAACTTGCAAACATTTCCATACTGATAATGTCTGAGCTACGTATAAGAAGTTATTATTTTTGTTCATACTTAATTCATATCAAGTATCAAGGATCTTACGTACTCACATGTATTTCTGTCTAGGGACTCTACCTGTCTAGCACTGTGACTGGTATATATTATGATAACAACGAATATTTATTGAATATATGAATCTTAAAAATATGAACGCACTGCTAAATTATCCTCCAACCCTAACCAATTAATGGGAAAGATTTTCTTGAATGTATTTGGAACTGAAGAAGTTGTTGCATATGTATCTGCATTGGAAGGAAGGAAGAGAGGGAGGAAGGGAGGAAGGAAAGGAGGGAGGAAGGAAAGGAGAGAGGAAGGAAGGAAGGAAGGAAGGAAGGAAGGAAGGAAGGAAGGAAGCAAAAAGGGAAGGGAAAAGGGTGGCGAGCTGAACAGAACACATAGGACCCCAAAATGGGACAGTCCAAGTCTTTAGGTGTGTCTTACCTGTCCACTTTACGGGTCAAATCTATAGGCGTGTTAACTAACTTCGTCACTAAAAACAGTCTGCTCAATAAGTAAGTGATGGTGTTTGACTCTTGCCAACAATCCCAATTGTTCTCCAGCCCTCTGGACGGTCCTACACGGCTTGGCAGAGTGGCTGTGTATTTACTTGACAAGTCCAAAACTTTTCTGGAAAATAAATTCACCCCCGAGTATCCTGTCTTCTTTTCCACGTTGCACGAGTACCCACCCGGCAGCATCAGCGAGAAGTGGTCCTCGTTGGAGGCGAGTCCTAGAGAAACGGGTCCCTGCAGCTTGAAGATGTTGAGATGCGTGATGCAGAGATTGTCTAATTCTGTGTCCACGCCCCAGGGCAGGAGGCAAGACAGGAACAACTTGGCCATGTCCAGAGTGAGGCTGGCATTTGCTCTGCCACATGGCTGAGGAGGTGACGTTTTGGAGCCCTTCATCTTCTTCTGCCATTTAACACCATCGTTTTCCTCTAGGAATGTGAGCGTGCCCTCGCCTTGGGCCAGGCCCTCGCTGGGGAGCTCAGGGGAGGCAGGCCCGCAGGCAGCTCTGCCCCTCTTCGTGGGCACTGCCTTCTTGCCCACGGTGCTCCGCGCTCTTCGCAGCAGCTCACCACCATAGAAGGAGCTGGAGGGGTCTGCACTGCCTGGGGCAGCAGGCAGCAGCAGCTCGACGAGGTTCTCCAGATCAAACAGGAGCACATGGAAGCCAACATGGCTCCACCCCGTCTTCACAGGCAGGACATTAAAGGGCCTGGGAGAGGATCTGGCCTCTGCAGCCTATGGAGGAAAAACAGCTGAGCATCAAAGGTCTTGTTTTATTATGCTGCTCTCTGAAAGGTTCCACAACCTCAGTGGGCTTAACAAGAAAGATTTACACACAGCTGAAGACAAGACCTATCAGCCTGCCTTGCCTACTAAAATTCCTTTCTAAATTAAATGTTGAACATACTAATGTTCTTTGAAGACTCGGCTTCTCCTCAGTCCCCTGCCCCAGCTGATCTACACACCTGGAGCACCGCGATGGCAGCACGGTGACGTCCTCTGCAACAGCTGCACCTTCCAGACACAGGCATGGAGACGTGAGTGGTAAAGGTGGTGAAAACACCACCACCTCTCCAGCAGGGACTCCCCTCAACATCTAGGAAGTGTTTTAGCATGCTGGTTCTTCCAAATCTGCTAAAATGCTAAATGAATAGAAATAGTCTAACTGTTAGGGGAGGCTCACACTTGATGCTATCTTGAAGATAGGAGCGCAGAATTCTCTTACAACCCTGCTCTCCCAGGAAGCCTCCCTGAATGCACTGTCCCTCACACCACTGCCTGTCCTCTTCGTGGACTCCACAGGAGCAGGCACCGTGCGCGGCGTGTCTCCCACCAGCTCAAGCTCTGCCTGGGGACACCTGCCGCACTGCTCCTCCCAGAGCCCGCCCACCTGCAGCACGGCTGCCACACGGCCTCAGGGGTGCACGAGCTGCATCGACCGCGCGCATGCGTATGTGGTGGTGAAACGACACACACTGGACTGTGTGTGCACACACAGTTACATTAAAATTACAACGTAATCTATGTTAGCTGCCAAAAGCGGTGTCTACATGGCACAACAATGCTCCTCCTGTAAAATTATGTGTGTGCATAAACAAAAGATGTTTCAGAATACTGACACATATAATGCATGCACACACGCACACACACACACACACACAGAAAATATGCACCAAAATCTTTACTTGAAAAGAGGAAATTAATTTAGTCTTTGTCTATATTGAAAGGGTTTTTGTTTATTGATTTGATTTTCTGAAATTTATATGGTGATAAATTTATTTCATAATCATAAAAGTTTTAAAATTGATTAAAATTGTAAATAATAAAAATAGGGAAGCATAAAAAGCATCTTTTTCTACCAATAAGATAATACAAAGATTACATAACTATTGATAAATGACTTTGCAAGTCAGTAGCAGATGACTGGAAAATGCTTAAAGAGCATCAGCAGCACTTCACAAAGAACAATATTCAAATTAAAATATGGAAAGTGCTTACCATAAGTAGTGATCAAAGAAGAAAAATTAAGAGAGTTCTACTTACTCTCTTACTACTACTTACTCTCTGCTCAGTTAGCCAAGATGTTTCCTAATGTTATTTTACTGTGTGATGCTTCATAATGTAAAGGCACATGTAAAACATATTGAGTCTTCGGCCTATCAGTGTAACATGGAACTGCCGTGGACCAGGACACACGGCGCAGCTGCGCAGCCTCATTATTCATAATTACTCCACACACACACACACACCCACCCACTCTCACCAGCCAGAAATGTCACGACGGAAAAGGGCCCAGGGAAAATGGAAGAGCCAGTGCTGCCCTCGGCAGCCACACGGGTGGCAGGCAGGGCCCTCGGCATCTCGGGCTGGCCGGTCACCCAGGAAGGGATCAGGAGAGTGGGGCGCTCCAGACTCCCCGGGCCGTCCGCCTGTCCCTGCCCTAGAGGCGGAGCACTGATGCTGTACCACAAACATGTGCTGACAGAAAGGGCAGACAAAATCAGAAATCAACTGTACCATCTTGTTCCTGTTGATTTCACAAAACAGGAACAAACAAACACATCGGGCCTGGGATGCGGGGCCTTGCGGCTCTCTTGGGCCTGGGACCCAGCGCGTGCAGGGCGCTCCTTGCCCCTGCGGGGCCTGCGGAGGTGGGGCAGGCGCTGCACGGCATCCTGCCTGCCTTCCCAGTGTTCTCCGTTTCACAGCAATGCAAGGAGGAAGGTAAGAATGAATGCGCTGCATTAGGAGCGCCCGCAAAGTGCTCCCTGAGGTCAGAAGCAGAGCCTGCCGCGACTGCCTGCTTCTGCCCACTGTCAGAGATATCCGAGGTCTGGAGCTTTGTTTAGGACTTTGTTCTCACTCAGTGTCTCATCCTTAACAACTGTGGTGTCCACGTGGGTGTACGATGAAACTATGCTTCGATTTGTACTACTTGTCCCTGACGCTACGAGGTCCTCACGTGGGGCTGGTTATGGCCTCTCTCACTTTCAGAGCGTACAGTGTGCACACTGCGACACACACAGAACGCTGGCTACTCTATATCGCTGCTTTCCAGTAGATACTTAAACTATTTTTAAGATTTCTTGGCCAGGGGTGGTGGCGCAGGCCTGTAATCCCAGCTCTTGGGAGGCTGAGGCAGGAGGATCGGTGTGAGTTCGAGACCAGCCTGGGCTACAAAAGTGAGCTCACAGCCAGCCTGAACTGCATAGCAAGACCCTGTCTCAAAAAGACAAAAAAAAAAAATGATATATTGTGATAAAAAGAACAAATGTTACATGCATCTTCTGCTAAGACATTAGTGCATTTGCGAAGGTTTCTCGAGTGACACCACTGACTCCTAGAGCACGTGTGGTTGCACGCTATGGAGAACCCCAACTTGTTGCCACAAGCAGCTGCACCGATCCCTGATTGGGACTGGGGGGCAAGGTGTAAACGACTCCCCTGCTTCACATAATTCACAGGCATTGCTGCTTTTTATTAATATGAAGAATATAAATTGGCGTCTTGTGTAATTTAAATTTATTACTACTATTGCAGCAGCATTCCACTGGTCTTGCTCATTTGTTCTACATTGTAACTATGGCTTTTTAAAACTCCTTCATGTTGATTCCATATTATTTACAAAATAATCTTTTGTTGGTTGTGTGCTTTAAATATGTATTCCCCATTTATCAGCTGTCACAATAATACAGTGTTTTGTGATGAATATTAAATTCCTCTTCCAATGCTTTTTGATTTAGGAAGTACTTTGCAGGTTACACCTTTTATGTTTTTTTGAAGAAATATTTGCTACCTAGAGAAAATAAAAATGTTTATGGTTTTGTACAACATTTTAAAATCTTTAATAATTTTTTTTATTTTTGTGTTTGATTTGCAATAGGAAACAATTTTCACAGTTTTCTATTTGATGTCCAGCTGCCCCAGTGTTTTCTGGAAATCGTCCTCTTCTTCTTTGATCTCTATTACCTGGGGCACAACAGACTCATCTATTGCTACAGAAGTGTGCAATCATGTTAGAAAACCCTAACATCTACTTGGTGGATTCCTGCACCTTGGTCTCCCCATGCTCCCTTGGTTTCATCTAAGTTGGAGAGCACCTGCTAAATTCCAGATGACGTCTCCCAGTTGTTTTGACCACATTTAATTTATTTTGATGGCGTTGTGCACGAGGACAAGGGCGTACACGGCGTCTGCTTGTGCTTCGGCGCTGCAGGGCTGTGCGGTGCCTTACCTGCCCGAGCCCTCCTTCATCTCTGTTCCGCCATCTTTTTCCTCTGGCTCGAAGTGTGTCGGTTTTGATAGTCTTTTCAAAGAAGCAACTCTTAACTCTGTTAGCCTGTCAGTGGGATAATGTGCTTCCTGAGAGACAGTTCTGCTGAGCACACTGCTCGGGCTGAGCTCATTTCCTCCACATGTCTTGAAGGCATTATTCTGCAGCCGTTCAGCCTCCTGTGAGGAGTGGAG
>PVKN010008609.1:0-24897 GCA_004027915.1 Capromys pilorides | reverse complement strand
TGCAACTGCCTGCACAGTGACCATGAAAAGACTGTCCCAGCCCGCTCCATCCCCGGAACTCCAGCTGTGACTATACCTACCATCTCGACTGGCCCTGTGGTGACCAAGCAAAGACTCTCCCAGCCCCACATCCATTCCCTGGAGCCCCGACTCAACCCACAGTCCTGACCCACAGGGCCTCGAGGCAGCCAACCACCCGAGCTCTGACGTGGCTGGAGGGGAACAGGCTTGGTGGATCCAGACCCAAACTCCCATAGGTGCTAACAGCATAACTTCACCAAAGTGCAGAGATCACTGCTATACAAAATGATAAAGACAAGGAGTAAGATGCAATCTCAGATCCCAAGCCCACCTGGAACTAATACAGGAGACAGAGAGCCCAGTGCAGTATGGTCTTGAGAATAGCGCACACAGGCCTATGAGCTCGACAGGCTCTGATCCTCCCTGGGCCTCAGCTGTCACCTACCTCAGTGCTGCTGTGAAGACCATCACCCACCCAGCCCTCTGCCTGTCTCCCTGGCACCTCTGCATTGTGGGTCATTGATCAGTCACACTCCCGTGGTCAGGGCCTGCAGATCTGGCCTGGGCCCAGTCTGAGCTGAATGTACCAGCCACGCGGCCTCCTAAAGTGATCCAGCTTCATGCTTCTGTGGAAAAGTAGGATCGTTTTCTTCTCCAATTTGAGAAAGTAGCAGGACAATGGAAGTTTGAGAATCTAATAAAACATCATAAAAGTGGCGAACAACAGAAATGAAAGATATTCTCTTTTTGTTTGTCCCACGGCTGTGTGGTACACTACAAATGACTTTTTTTTGGTGGGGTTGAAAATTCAACACAGGGCTCTCGCACCGAGCTATACCTCAGCCCCTCTTTCTTTTAAGTCAGGGTCTTATTAAGTCCCTCAGTTACCAGCATGCCTCTCATGTAGAATTAGCTTTTGGCGGGTCTGTTACACAGAACAATGGGGTGCTCTAACCCATATGAGTAGGTCACAGGTTCCTCCTTTCCCCACGCCCACCAGGTCGCTACTCACAAACTGCTGGCTTCCTGGACTGTCAGAGGGGGCTCTGAAGTTTAGAACCCCTACCTGGAGAGTGGCGGGGAGGTGTTTTGCTCAGAGCCTAGCAGCAAGCTTGCTTCTTTCTTCTCCAAAGACCTTAAATTATGCAAACAGAGAATAGTTTGGCTTGATACTTCCTCAACAGTGAGTGATTTTTTTTTTTCTGAGCCCAAAGCAAATCATTGGTGAAAATGAATGACCTCTTGGAAGCTTTGTCTTGACAAGGACTCCGTCACCAAGTGCCGCTTCTAAGAGTTAAGCAAAGTGCAGAGGACATGGCCTGCTTCTTAGTGACAGCTATCTCTGAAGAAGGACTTCTACTTGTGTCCACTTGGGTACCTCCTTTTTGGTCAAGCTGGCTTACTTGTCTTTGTTGTCTTAACTGCTGGGCCTTGCTGTTTCTCAACCAGGGATTGCACACTCCATCTTCTCATCAGCTTTACTAAGAAGAGTCACCAAAGTCAGCCCACAGCTACCCGAGGCTGGGGCACAAGACCTGGCCAATTCTAAATGATTCTCAAATGGCAGCCCCCACTCTCTAGCCACAAGGCTAGTAAATCAAAAATCAGTGACTAACTGGTACCTAGAAGAAGTCCAGGGGATTGGAGTTTAAGGAACACAATTATAAATAATTTATGGACATGTACATTAAAGAGATGACATTAACCTGCCAGGGCTGCCATGGCAAAGTCCTGCACACTGGGTGCTCTAAACAACACATTTATTTTCTCCCAGTTCTAGAGGCCAAAGGTCCAAGATCAAGGGAACAAAGGGCTGCTTTCTCCTGCTTGCAGATGTTCTGTCTGACTGGTTGTATCTCCGCTGCCTCCTTATACAGACTCCAGCGGTAGGTATTGTCTTACCTCAAGGGCCCCATTGCAACTTTACCTCATTAAAGTCCCTATCTCAGAATGGTTATATCTGGGTTCAGTATTTGGATTTTGGAACAAGATATTTCATGCCAAAAAGAATAGCCAGAAATCCTTTGCAGTTTCTTCTCTCCAAAGGCAGGGTCTAAAGTATGGTCACTTTCTTGTCATTGAGATGCAATACCCAATCCCCACAACTTAAAGGAGGAGAGGTTTCTTTTGGTTTATAGAGGTTTCAAGTCCATAGTCGGCTGGCTGCATGGCAGGATGGCATGGCAGAGGGGCCTGGTGGAGGAGAGCTCACGGCGTGGTGGAGAGGAAGCAGAGAGAGGAAAGGGAAGAGCCAGGGAGGGAGATAAACCCTGCTGGGCCAGGCCCACAGCAAGCGCCTCTTCTGACCAGACACCACCTCCTATCAAGTCAGCCAGAAGCCCTGTACACAGCAGATCTTCAGAGAAGTGGTGCTCTCCAGCTTTGGAGTCCTGACCTTAGATCAGCGAGTTTCTTGCTCTTGGAGCTCTCTCCCCCAGGATTCGTGAGCTGCCTTGATCAATCCAGCCATCCTGAGAGCAGAAGGGGGCCTTACTGAGCCTGACCTTCCAGCCATCCTCGCCAGGATGACAACATAGGAGCAAAATGGTCTTGGAACTTTTGGAACAGCCAATCAGCAGCTGAATACTCGGCCACCTTGACCAGTGCCTTGCAGTGCAGAAGAATTGCTCAGCTAAGCCTGTTCTAAAAGCATGAGAAAAGGAGGAAATTTTGACTTCAGCTGCTACATTTTGTATGTTTTTGTTTTCCTCTTAAAAAACTAAAAAATGTAGGAATAAATATAGCAAGAAGTCCAAGAAGCAGTTATAATGAAAAATTGAAAATGTTTACAACTAAATGGATAAGAAAATGTTTCTTATTAAAAGTTAAGGAATTCGGGCCGGGGATATAGCTCAGCAGCATAAGCACCTGCCTAGCAAGTAAAAGGTTCAGAGTTCAATCCCAAGTACTGCAAAAAACAAAACAAAACAAACACTTGGACTATGTATACAACTACTTTCTCTTAGCTGAATGAGAAGAAATATTTGTACCAACAGTGTTTAGAAAAGTTATCATGTCTGCATCTTGTACTCTGAACAGCTACTATGAAGACAATAATATGCATTGTATTAATTATTGTAGCTGTCCTACTAATGTGTTTTGAAACTGTCTCATTGTTTTTTCTTATTAAAAGTAATAAAATTATAAAAAAGTTAAAGAATTCATCCAAGGCAGAAATTAGGAGTGCACCTATAGTTTTAAATGTTCCTATTGAAGAAAGAAAACAAAGTTAGTGAATTAGTGAGAAAAGCATTCATTTTAATATACAAGAAAGTAAACTTGCAGTACAAGAGTACAGATTAGATCTTCAAGGGCCCTGGAGGTCTCCTGAAATGTGACATTTGGTATGTTTATGAGGGAGTCCATCTGCCTCAACTATTTGCAGTTCCCTTGTGGGGGCAGAACAGGCCCTGCTCGCCTCTCTTTAGTTTGCTTAATTGCCACTGCTAAACAGCAGCACAAGAGGTGTCCAGGGCTTCTGAAGGATTTGTCTGTTTGTGCTGTTCATCTGTCCCCTGATGAGAAGTGGTGACTCTCTATCTAATCACACAAGTCATACAGTGGTCCTAGGTCTGCTCATTTTACTTGTCTCTGTGCCTGAGTATGTCCCTTCTAGCTTGGCCAGTTCCTAGACCTCATTTTTACCCAAGTCACTAACGAGCCCAGCGGCACAGCCTGGCTCTGCTGACCCTCAAGACGCAGGTGCACCTGGCTGTCCCACTTTGGAGCTGTGGATACCTACAGTTGTACTATACTGGTGTTGGCCTCCCTGATAGGCCTCAGGATATACCTGTGTGTGTCACACTCTGAGCAGCCTTTATTTCCCATCATGTTGTGTATATAGCCCATAAGTTCCTACTACCACACTTGATCTCAAACACTAATAAGGTGTCTGAGCCAGATGGAAGGGAGGGGACTCTGGAGTCAGACTGGCCTGGCTTCAGACATCAACTCTATCCCTTGTGGATGCATCACCTTGGGCGCAGGATCACACTCATTTTCAGTTTCTCATATGGCTGTTGAGAAGACGGATGGTATCATCCTCCTAAAGTAAAAGTTAGAATTTACCTGTGACCCAGTGCGTTAGTCCCGTTCCTGTGACCAAAGGAGCCAGGCACTATAAAGGAAGGAAGGAGGTTCATTTGGGTGTATGGTTCCAGAGGGCCCAGTCCATGGTCAGCAGGTTCTTCTTTGTTTAGGCCTGTGGTGAGCTGGAAACATCATGGTGGAAGGGTATGGTGGAGGAAAGCTACTTATCTCATGGTCAGAGAGCAGAGAGAGGGAGAAAGAGCCGGGGGCAGGGGAGGGGGCAAGGATCAGATAATGTCCAAGGCCACATTCCCATGATCTAGGCTCTTCAGCTAGGCCTCACCTCCTGTTTCTATCACTTTCCAAAAATGTCATCAAGTCATGATCTCATCAGTAAATTAATCCACTGTCCAAGTGGTAGTCTTCATGATCTAGTCTCTTCCCCAAACGCCCATCACCAACCAAGTCTTCAACACAATCAGCCTTTGGAGGATATTGTGGATGTCAACCACAACACCTTGAAATTTTCCTCCTATTCATAAATGAGAGAGATGAAAATGTATGTCCACCCAGAAACTTGTACACAAATATACACAGCTGTATTATTCATGAGACCAAGCGAAACAACCCCAGTACTATGGAATGATGAACTGATAAACAAGGCATGATCTGTCCATGCAGTGGAATCTTACTCAGCTATAAGGTGGAAAGAAGCACTGACAACACAAGACTGCACAGCTGAACCTTGAAAACATTAAACGAACAAAGCCAGGCACACAAGGCTGCAAATGATCTGATTTCACACAGATGAAAAGTCTAGAATAGGCAAAACCTCTAAGATGGAAAGCAGACTGGAAGTTACCAGGGGCCATATGGAAAGAGAATGGAATTGCTCTGGCATGAGGAATAACACTTGAGACCAGAGAAAGGTGGTGGCTGTACAGCACTGTGAGTATAGGAGGTGCCAGGGAGTTGTACACTTCAGCATGGTCAAGTGTGCGTTGGATGAGTTTCACCTCAATTTCCAAAAAGTAATGAAAAGAATCACTGGGTGCCATGGTGTACACCTGTAATCTCAGTTCTCTAGGAGGCTAAGGCAGGACCAGTGCTAGTTCAAGCCCAGCCTGGGCAGCTCAGTGACTTAGTGAGATCCTGTTTCAAAATAAAAAATAAAAAAATCTGGGGAATGTAGCTTAGTTCAAAGGTACTGGGTTCAATCCTTACTACTGCAAGAACAACAACAACAACAAGATTGGAAGGTAATCTAGGATCTCTGGGAGATCCAGCAGCATACTATACCTAATACATTAGCATGCACCCAATTCCCATCCTAAATGTTTTTATTTTTTTCTTTTCCTCAAGGTTATGTTGAACTTCCATGGGAATAAAATTATTTTATTCATTTATTTATATTTTTCATGAAAGTACAAATTAGAATTAAAATGGAAAAAATTACAAATGATACAGAGTTTTACTTAACAAAGCAGGTGAATTTCACAGTATTTGTTGTAATATCCAGCCTAAATATCTTTGAATGCAGAGTAATTAGATTTATCCTTCGTATGCACTTGAGGATCCTGGGCTTTGGCAAAATGAGGCCGTGAAGCTCACAAACTGTTTTCAGAAGTAGGAATCAGTATATATGCCAAATTCATGATTAATAAATTGAGAAATGTTGAAGTTTGTAAACATTTCATGAAACCCCTTTAGGTTCATAGCTTTCCTTTCTCATTGAAAAAAATGAATATTTCCTTTATAATATTTTTATAAGTTTGTGAGAAAGTGGTAGATCAAAGCACCAGCACCTCATGCCTAATGGACAAACTGGCCTTGTGTCAAATGCCCTTCCGCATTGGTTCTAACATCTGCAAATTCCTTTATGTAGCAACCTCTTTCAGCCCTCTGAGTAGAAATGCTTTTTCCAGTTTACATCATATCAATCACTGAAGCTTCCCACAGCCCTAGTTTCTGAGAACTGATATTTGATTCCCCCAAATACATAACTTCCATCAAGCCGTTGTTCATCAAGATATTGTCCCTAGGGCCGGGGAGATAGCTCAGTGGCATAACAGCCTGCCTGAAAAGCACAAGGTCCTGAGTTTGAACCCCAGTACTAAAAAAAAAAAAAATGATGTTCTCAACATCTGCATGATTCCTTTGGGTCAGGGACAGTCCATGGTTACAATAAAAAAAAATATCTCCAACTTTAAGCAAACAGCATATAAGACATAGATTCAGTATTCCTCAATCAGTTTCTCCACCTGTTCCACCCCTCAACTGAACATAGTAGCTTCAAGCAGAACCTCTTTTAGCTTTCAGTGACACAGATAGCCTGCTGTAGTGCACATGCTGCAGGGTTGCCAGCACTGGCTTAAAGTGAGGGAGCACAGAGCAGATACTGAGAAGCTTCAGGAAAGTGGTATGTGGGGAAGGGTATCTGGAGGAGATGGCATCTGTCATTGCGATGGAAGGACAGCCAGGTAGGATTTCATCAGGCCGAAAAGTGGGCTCCAACCAGGATTTCAGTTGAGGAAGGAACAATGGCAGCTATGACAGTTTTCTATGGTGGCAATAACAAAATTCCAGGCTTTCATTTCCTTAGTTGCCCACCTTCTAGACCCTGTCTACATTCTTTCATGTGCATTCCTTTCTTTTATCTTCAAAGGCAGCCATGGCAGGCCGTGTCTTTCTCTTGTCTCATCAATGACATGAATCAATTTCTGTCTTCCACATTTAGAGACCTATTTGTATACAAGTCCTTCCTACATAATCCAGGGTAATCTTGTCATCTCAAAGTCAGCTGACTAGCAACCTTAAATCTGTTTGCCAACCCAACTCCTCTTGGCCATGCAAGGCTCCAGGAACAAAGATGTAGATACTCAGGGGCAGTCATTTGTCCACCTACTCAAGGAGGTAAGCTGGAAGTCTAAAGTTTGGTTGAGAGTCCAGCATCAACTCCCCTAAAATACTGTTCAATATCTTGTGGTGGCTAGGATAAAGTTAAGCTTACTGTCTACGATGGTGAGAAGGAACCCCTTGGTAAAGTCTGGGTAGTGTTGTTCAGGGGAAAGGAAAAGTAGTGTATTGATAAGGTTTTAGGTGTGGCTGGCTAGTGTTCCAGTATGGAGATAGCTGGGTAAGGACTGGATAAGGACCATGTTATAATAGTTTAGGACTGAGGACAACAGAGATGATATAAAGACAGGGATTTCAAGAGCCTGAAAGAACAAATAACACTTGGCCCTAAACCCTATAGAGTTAAGTAGCTTGTTGGCTGTAGAATTAGATTTTTCTGACAAATTCATGACATTAACAATAAAGTTAGGCATTTTTATTTTACTGGGCAAGAGCTTTTCAGAATAGCAAAGCATTACTGAGCATAGTCGGGTAATAAGGCCATGTTGGCTGGCCTTGTACTAGGGAGGTGACATGATCCCGGGAGGAGTCTGTAGGTGAAGATGCTTTCTGCTCCTGGGGGCAGTCTGAGGCTCCATAGGGCCTAACTGTGTTCTAAAGAATCCAGAGTGTACTTGGCTGAACTCTGTATAACCAAAGGCTGTTCTGCAGAACAATGAACCTGGCAGCAGCTGAAATAGAGATGAGATCAAAGATAGAGAGGCCTGTGCAGGGCAGGCTGGAGGCGCTCAGGGGAGAGGAGCAAGGACTTTGAGGAGAGAGACTGTGGCACCCGCTACAGTTTGTCACATGTCCAGATGCTTTACTGGGTTTCATCAGTGTTGTCTTGCTGGAGGACTTGGGGAGCAGCGCAGGTAGGACCTGGTTCTGTGGTGCTTAGGTGGGGCTTGCACCGTGTTCATGGGAAGAATGAGTAATTTCAACCTCTGCTCAAAAGCCACCTGAGTCTAAGGCCTATTGTAGTTGCAGGTTCAGTGTCATCAGGATCACAATCTGTGTCTGTGTTTTAAGCCTACTGGTGTAAATTACGATAAATTTAGTGATTTAAAACAACATGCTTTTAGTATCTGACAGTTTGTGAGGTCAGAAATCCTAAAACCTAGGTGCCAGCTGACTTGTGTTCCACCTGGAAAGTCTAGTGGAGAATCTGTTTCTTCCCCCGTTCCAGCACCCAAGGGTCAGCTGCATTCCTTAGCTCAGGGCCCTTCTCTATCTTCAAGAGCTTTGCTCTCTGTCTCCCTGTCTCCTCCTTTTCCCTATCTCTCCCTCCTCTCTTTCTCTCTCTTTCCTCTGCTCCCATCTTCAGTTCTTACCCAATCTGCCATTCTAGTAGATGCCTGTGATTACATTTAGTGGCTACACTGCATATCCCAGGGTCACCTTCCCATCTTGAGTCTCCCATACTATAGTGCCTACAGAGTCCTTTTGGCCACAGAAAGTGACATGGTTCTCTTATCCTTTCCAGGGATTAGGATGTTGATTGACTAGGAGGGCCATTTTTGCACCTACCTCTTTCTGTAAGACTGTCTCGAACTTCTCCCTGAGCCTTCTTCCCCTTTGTTTCCACTCCACTCCCACTGGCTCTCTCCCCATCCTGCTCCACACTCTTCCTGATCACCAGATTCCTCCCATGATGCTCTCATCATTGTTCAGGGTCTCGAAGCTCTGTTCCTCTCAGAAGCCTCCCCGCCCCTTTGGAGCTTTTGTCTTTCTTCTTCTCAGGTCCTTCCCATTCATAGAAGCAGGTAACCAGGTGTTTTAACCTTTGCATATTGTGTCTCTTTGAAAGCAAAATCTATTCCCCAGCCCTCCTGCCACAGAGTTGACTGCACAGTTAGAAACTGCTGAATGGAGAAAATAAATTTAAAAGAGTGCATGGTTTTACCTGCACAGTAAAGAAGAGTGGGGAGTTAACAGTGTCAAGAGTGTAACAGTGTGCAGAGTGGAGGCATAGCCCAGTGAGAGTCTTGGCTTGCACTCCAAGGGAGCCCCTCCCTTAGCCCCCAGGTTTTGAGTTACTTGGCAGGCCTGTGGATGGTCTCGGTTGGCTGCATTTAAGAATTAGAAACAGACTCTTGATCAAGGATGATCTGGGAACAGTTGTGCTTAGAATTGTGAAAGGAACTGAAATGCTCTTGGTTCCTTTCACCTCAGGAATCCCACATGACATAGTCCCCAAGACAGCCTCGCTTCACCCTGCTGTATTCTCCAGCTCTTCTTTCTCTTTCCAGTTATGACCTTTTGGGACTGATTTTAAGCTACACACTGATCAGCAAAATGCCAGGCAACAAATTACTTGGATCACTCTCACTAGTGGCCTGTTTAGTTTCCGCAGCAAATAGATGGTGAATCAGGAGGACACATGCTAGTTGCTATGACAAACAATCTTCACATCTTAATGTCTTAACAAAGATTTTTTTCCCATCTTCCACAGTCTGATACAGGCTGGGGAGTTCTCTTGAGCCCTCTGTCAAGTGGTTAATTCAAGAATTCTGTTCCCTTACACCTTATGAAGCCAACATGTTTAGTATGTGACCTTCAAGGTCATCCTAGAGAAGGAGAGTTTGTTGAAGATCAGTCAGGGAGCTTTTGGACCAAGTCTAGGTGTAGCTCCCATCACTTCTGTCCCTGTTCCAAAAGCCAGAGCTAAAGCAATGTTAACTTTGTTGCAAGGGAGGCTGACACATGCATCCTTCCTTCTGCCGGGGGTCAGGGCTTCTATGCCAGGCCTGCAAAATCGGCATTGGCCTTTTTGTAGTATCTGATCATCATGACATTTAGCCTAAGCTCACCAGTGGCTATTATCATGGAGACTAGACTTTCAGTTTAGGGACTGATTTTGGCTTCTCTGTGGCATTACTGGCAACTATTTGCAGTTCTGGACACTACTCAGCCTGTTCTTTCAATCAGGTGGCAGTTTTCAATTGATCATAATGCTCGGGTACAGGAAGAGTGCAAGCTACGTCCTAAAGTGATTGTTAATAGGGCTTTTTTGAAGGTCCTTTTCAGATAGTTTGAAAAAGGACTGAGTTCCAGGTCGTTTGGCTCCATGACAAATGATCCAAAAGCCGGGTTCTTCTACCTTTAGGCCATGGCCAGGGCATGTTCACTGGTCATAAAGGTGGCCTTGCCCTCCTGGTGAGTCCTGGTTCTCCTTTGCTGTGCCCATACCATGGGACCTGGGACACCCTGGTAGAAGCATGGCAGGTTCAACCTTCCTGCTTTTTCCTCTGCCTACAGGACGCACCCAACTCCTCCGTGCAGTGACAGCTTTTATCCCTCCCTAAGATAATCCCAGGGACCAGGAGAGTCTTGATCACACCCTCTCAGAAGGAAAGGAAAAGCTATTTTGGTAGGAGTGGGTAGAAATTTGTTCTGAGTAAAGGGTGGTGTGTTTGCACTGTGCAAAGCCACTAATTCTCTAATTCTTTAATGTCTAATTCCTGTGCATGTTTACGTTCCTCTCTGCAGTCCATGTGTGTGATCTGCTCCCAGCACCATGCCTGCCACACCAACAAATGCGCATTTTTCTATGTATAAATGACCCTCTCTGTCCAGCTTTAGTTTCCTTAATAACCTCACTCAGAATATCCCTTCAACGTAAAATGCAGATTTGCTTGTTGTTTCCTGATTCTGGGTCCTTGCATGGAGAAATAAGAGATAGTGAGTTCCCTTAATCTGCTCTGGCTTCAGAATCCTGCTGGCTTCTGGATCCTTCTCTGGTTGATGTCAGCCTCACTTGACCCCCAGGTTCCCGTGACTTATTTGCCAATACCTTCCACTTAACCCTCCCTGAAATAATATCCTGAGGAGGCCTGGGCAGAGGAGTCTTCAAATAAATCAGTGCATGCCAAGGGAATGCATGAGTAACCCTCCGCTCATGGCTCAAGCCTCCAAAGCTGAGCCAGGGAGGTGAGTGGCCGCCCCGGTGGTTTGGGCGCCCCCACACCTGGGCCTCAGCACTGCATGTCTTTTTATTGGGAAACAAAATGTTCTTTCTTCCACCCCTCCTTGCAATAATCTCATGGAGATTCACTTACTAGGAAAGACACGAAAGCCAAGAAGTCTTTGAACTTAACTGTGCTGTGTATTTTCTTAACATTTGGATCTGGGACATCTGTCTTTGCTTAAAAACAAATCTATTTATATCAACAACCATTTACATGTAGTCCTTGGAGACTGATTAATGCAGATGTCGCTTGTTGTGGATTTTTTTTTTTTCCTTTCCTTTTTTTTTTTGGGGTATGATTCACTTTAAAAATATGTGGGATTCATGTCTGCCCTGCTCCCTTCTCCATAAAATGAAATCCCAGAAATTTGCAAACCTTACAACTCTATGTACACAAAATACATCTTCTTAGCTTTCCATAACCCGTGACTCATGTTATTGTGGTAGAGGGATGGCTGAGTCATTTTCGACCATGAGGGCTGGGAACCGAGAGTCTTAAGGTAGTCTGCTGATTTAGAGGGTTGGTAGAGGATGGCTCACTAGATGGATAGCATCAGGAAGGCTGGGAGAGGACTCACACGGGCGCTGAGTCTATGCAGCCCCTGCCTTGGCTCAGAGTGAGGGATGTGGGCAAATGAGGTACAATCAGGGAAGGCCAGGCATTGTAGAGCTCACAGCCACCTCTCCATGAGGGTTGTTCCAGCATGAAACCATGTTCCATGTGCGTCTGGAAGTTGCTCAGGTTGTGAGCTCTCCACATAAGATTTAGAGCACTTGAGGGGAAACACTGCATGTGTCTGCTTGGAGACTTGTTGACTTCCGCAGGGAGGCTCCAGGGACCTCGGGCAGGGGAGATGGCGTCATGGACCTTGCCACTATGGTTTGTATCTGTCTGCTTAATTTTTCTTTTCACTTTCTGTTATGCTCATCTTCCTCCTCTAGTCATTGGATTTACTGGTGGCACAAGGACAATTTCACTCCATCCAACTTGTATTTTCCTTGATTTATGCCTAAGAGATGGAATATTATCTGTGAAGCCACTGTCTTCCTCTTCTATGAAATGGGAAACAAATTTTTCTACCCATGACTTGATTCACAGAAGATAATTATGCAGAGGAAAATCTATTTGCAGTGGATTTATTTCTAAGAGGATTGTGATAAGTGGAAAGAGAATGAGATGGCTGTAGCTTGCTCTTGAAAAATAAAACTTTAAAATGATGTAGTTAAGAACCTGGGAGTTTCAAGAGTAGCACTTAGGTTATTGCTGTGATGTTAGCCTTCAGCTTTTCCCGTGCTTGGAATTGACCTAGACCACCATCGAGACCTGTGCGGAGTGTACATGGGGCTTGGGGCCGGCTAGCTCTCTGTGCTGTTAGTGTGTTAGAGAGCATTTGAGAACTATGTTAACTTTGCCATGCACTACTATCAGAACTTTAGGAGAAAAAATGCTGACATAAAAATGGCCTTTCCACTCAAAAGAAGAAAATAAATAAATGAATGAGTTTTGAGTGGTACCAGGAATCACTCTCAGGACCTTGCATTTTCTGCATCCCCAACCCCTATAAATTTTTTTATTATCATTGGTTTTTTAGAAGAGTGACTTAAATACAAAATGTATTTGGAAGATTTAAAAAAACCTAAGGTTTATTGTAAGTGTTAATGTTTAATTGTTTGACTAATCTTACATATCTATATCAATCTAAACAGATTTGATGATGGACATATGTAATACAATCATTGTTAAATTTTTCTTGTTTTGAAAATCCTGTACTATATGTATTCTTGCTTGTTACTGTTTTCCTATCTTTGTTTCTGCTATTTTTACTCTTTAAAATAAAATTTTTTGAAAAATGGCCTTTCCTTTGGCTTTCACTTAGGGTTTATTATGTGAAGACACTTAATCACCATCCATTCATTTAAACCCTATCACAACTCAATAATTTAAAAATCACACTGCACTTTTACAGGTGCATGCATTAGCTGCGTAGAGTGATTTGGTAATATGACTGAAGTCACACAGTGAACAGTGAGGGAGATATTCCTGATTCTAAAGTCTTCGATCTTTTAAAATAATTATTGTAAAAATAATAACAAAAATAAGAAATTATATATATATATATATATATATATATATATATATATATATATCTTGTAAAAATATAAAAAAAGGTCTTTGACCTTAATCTCTCTACCTACTTTGCCCAAGTCAATTATTCTGGGTGACTAAATATCTAAAGGTCACATCTGTTCATAGACTATGGCCATGTCTTGATTCTAGAACTTTCCAACCTCTGACCTTGGGAAAAAGAAATCCTTTTCCATGCACTTGAAAGTTAAGGTCAAGGAATGGGACTCAATTCAGGTCACGTTGGAAATGAGATCTAATTTCAGTTCCATTTACTACCAGTTCTCTTTGCCTGTCACAGAGCATTTTTGTCTGCACATCAGAGTAGAGTACCAAGAACATTCTCACAAGGAGGAGTTTGCTAAAAATAATAAGGTCCCTGCTCCGGCATTGACTGCTTTCATGGCTCATTCATTTCTCACTACTGGGCCCCAGTGGGCTGATGTCTCCTCTGCGCACTCCACCATGGTCAGACCAGCTCTCTGACGGTGCTGTGTGTCACGTTGGGGTCAGCCAGCCCAGGAGGCAGCATGAAGACAATGTGGTGTGCAGTAGGCCCTGGGAATGGCTTCAAGCCCATTGTGGGTGTGGACGGTGTGTGTAGACTACAGATGGTGTGTGGAGGTCCACAGGTGCAGGGCTGCACTACAGTGCATTTGTTAGAATTTCCTCTGATTGGCTCTGGGCTGCTCCACCCATGTGGGCTGCTCCTCCCAAGTGGGCTGAACCAGGCTGTGGGCAGAAGTCAGATCTTGTTTCTTGCAGACGAAATCATAAGCAGATTCACCTGAAGCCCAGCTCTGTGCTGGGCGATCTCCCATTTCGGAGATCCAAGCCCTCTCCTCTGGTGTGTAGGAAGCAGCTATGCTGTGCTGTGGAGGCTCAAGCTTGACTGGTCTGGAAAAGGGCTGGAAAGTGTCCTGTCAGTGATACAAAGCTGATTTCTAGCGAAGGGCTGGAGGGAGCTGTTGGTCTCTGCAGAGGAGGTGGGTGGCTTGTTTGTTTTTGCTTAGGACTAGTGCTCCTGTAGGATAAAATCATTTTGTCATGTTAGAAGACCACATCTGGGCTTACAGATCCAAAAGAAAATCAAAACCATTACCTCCGCCTCAGTGTGTTAAGGAGACAGGCTTTCAGGGAACTTGACAGCGGCTGCTGAGAACGCACCTCCCAAGGTGCTCAGGTTGTGTCCTAGATGCCCGACCAACAGACCGCTTCACCACCAGATTATCAGAGAAGTAATTTCTAGGATCCGTTTCAGCTTGGTGTGCACCATCATCCCTTTACGAATCTCCTACCTAGTGATCTAAATTCCAAGGCCTGTTAATCATCATGTAGGGTGTATATTTGGATGTGACGTATCTACAATTAGGCCTAATTAAAGCCACCCACTTTGAGCAAGCTGAAAGACCAGCATTTAGAAAGAGGAGCTGAATAATTAGGGTCATTAATAGGAACCAATCATTTAGTTTATGATAGCTTAAAAATAAATAAGGATCAGCAGATCTCTCCTGTCTAATGGAAACTCAGAGGGCAGAACTGAGCTGATTTGGAGGGAACCCCTCAATTACCTCTCGGATAGCTACCATGTTTCAGTCTCCTCCACCCCATCCCCGGCCTTCCAGCCTGTTCACATTTGCAGTGGGCAGGTAGACTTCTGCAAAGCCATGGCAGCTTGTCAGGTTTAGAGGAAAATGCTCCACCTGAACATCAAGGCCAGGTGGGAGGGGACGGATTCAGCTCCCAGACTTAGGAGGGATTTTTTTTGTCCCTGGTGGTGGTGGCCCTCCTGGGTAGAGGCCTCCTGCTGAGAGTTTCCAGTCCTGTGGTTACCACAAGATTTTTCTGAAGCCTCAGTGTATCTATTGATGCAACTGTGGCTTACCCACAGTCTGCTACCACCTGCCTTTACATAAACAGTTTTTGTATGCCCTGTTATGCCTTTCCAGGGGGCTCTCAGGGTGGCCTCCGGTGCCCTCAGACAATGGCAACCTTCAGGGCAGATACCGCATGAGGAAAGGAGATACTTAGCAGGCTCTGCAGGGGGAAACCCAGGCAGTGAGTGCCAGCTGGGTGTGGGCCAACTGGGAACTAGGTGGGAGTCAGACAGGACTCAGGCACGAGTCAGAGGTCAATGTGCACTCCATGAAAAACACACGATGATTTTGGGGAGGCCATCTTAGCCTCAAGCTGGATTTTATTCCTAACAATCTCATGTATGTGTACGTGTGTACATGTACGCATGTATCATACTAGGCAACTGACCACAGGGAAAGCTGAGCTCCTATTCCTTCCCTTTAAAAAGTGATTTTAGGATATGGCCCTAGCTTGGGACATAGGTCGAACTTGTAGGTTATGTGCAGGATGAGCGTGTCTTAGCTGTACGGAAGCCTGCCCCATCCCCCCAGGCCTCTCTTTCCTGACTTTTCTTCCCTGTCAGGTGCTACTGGTTAACCTCACTTTATGTTTTTGATATGTGGATTCACTCTCATTCAACTTTTCACTTTTACTTTTCTTTTTAGAGGGATTGGAGAGTGGTTTAGGATGGATTGGTTTCATTTCACAAGAAAACGATGTGATCTCAGTTTCTAATGTGTCCACTGAGTGACTGCATAGGGTTTTGGAACTGCTAGAGAGCAAAAGAACCCCTGAGAAGTGACACAGCACCACGCTTTGCAGCCTGGCTGTTAACTGACCCCTGGCGCTGGGTCACCTGGTTTGGGGGTCCGTCGTGTGCATCAGGAGCGTGGCTCCCCCTGCCTACTAATTCCAGTAGCACCCCTCCCACGCCACCCCCACATCTGACAGATGTTTTCAGATATTGTCGAATGTCCCCTGGGGTAGGACAGGCAAAATCACCCCCGACTAGACCGCTGGTGGGACATGATTCATCTGAGTGGGAGAATGAATTCTGCCCTTCTAAATGTCTAACGCTGCTAGAACAAAAAGAAAATTTTTTTCTGACACATTCAAGGAATCACAGAATCCCTTCAGGGTCATCATTTGCAAGAAGCGCCTCCTTTCCTGACCCCCTCTTTCTGTTTTCTTGGTTTTCCTCACCATCTGTCTTCACGACTGAGGCATTAGATGGTAGATTACTCTTCCTTGTGTGTTGTGCATTGGGTCTCTTTGCTGACGTAAGGTGAAAATGTCTGATTCCCGCTGGCCCTTCCCTCTGTTCCTGTGGTGACCCATTTGCACCACCTGTGATTACTGAATGCCACCGACTTCCAGCAGCCACTTTCCCCCACTGAAGGAGAGCCACTCAGACACATTCAGGGTGAAAAGCCTTAGCTTAAAAATTGGCTGATGACTCTGCATCCTTCTTGAGACCTGCTGATAGCCTGCTCTGTGGTATGCAAAGCCTTGCTGTGCTGGCAGCCTGGTAGAAATGGGCGGCAAGCCGATGCCCAAGCACACTGCATTCACAGCCATGGGCAATCACCCTCGGGCCTCGCTGGGTACTCTGAAGTTGCTGTACTCAGGATTGCTACAGACATAAATCCATATTTCTTCCCTTCGTCCTCCTTTTTTTGTTGTTGGTGGTACTTGGAGTTGAACCCCAGGGCCTTCCTACTGAGCTATATCCCTGGACTTTTTAAATTTTTTTTAAAAAAAATTTGTAGTGGGGTCTCACTAAGTCACTAAGTTGCCCACGCTGAGTTTGAACCCGCTACTTTCCTATCTCAGTCTCCCAGAATGCTGCGCCACCAATCCCAGTTTGGTAAATCTGTATTTCAGATGCAGAAAGATATCCATAGTAAAGGAGAAAGCAAGTCCTCCAATGAAAATGAAACTGAAATGCAGCCAGCACACGTTTGCATGGGCCTTGAGCGGCTTGGCTGCCAGGGCCCGGCGTACCAGCGAGCGCCATGCCAGGCAAGGCTGAGGGCAGGTGGGGACCCAGAGGATGGGGCGGAGCCAGGTGCACTCCTGCTTTTGCTTTTATGCTCTGTGTAGCATTAAGCTTTTGAGTTAGCAGCACTACTTCTAAGCTTTAAATGAGTCAACCCAGTTTTCCCTTCTTCAGCTGCCCTGTGACAGCATCTTTCGATTTCCCTCTGACCTGGGGCAGCTTCATTCTTGTCTTGCCTTTGCCGGTTTCTTACCTGGAACCTGTGAAGTTTCCCTTTGTTTTCCTCAGCCCACCCTGAGAGTCACTGTCTTTCAGGGCTAAGCCCGGCAGCTCTCTCTAGTGAGGTCCAATGACCTTTGTAGGTGGCAGCTGGAATTGACACACCTCTGTAATCCTAACAGTCTGTGGAGGCTGAGGCAGGAAGATCTCAAGTTCAAGCCCCACCTTGGAAACTTAACAAGATCTGCTCTCAAAATATAAAAAACAAAAGAGGCTGAGGATGTAGCCTTCCCTGTGGGAAGGCTATGGTTTCAATCTCTAGTACTAAGAAAAAATGAAAAAAAGAAAGGACTGGGAGGAAGGGTGCTGAGGTTCTGTGTAAGAGCAGTCACAGAACCCACCCTCCAAAGCACTGCTCCTTGGAGCTCACAGAGCTGCAAGGCCTTTCAGGGCTGGGCAGGGGCCCTTCAGCTGCATGCATGGTGGCCTAGCCCTGTCTCTGAGCCTGTCAGTGTGGTTCCCACCCTCGTTGGCCTCCTCTCCCATGGGTTTCACTGGGCCATGCAGTACGGCCTCATGGGCCAGAGCTGCCATGTCTGTAGGTTGGCTCTCTGCAAGTTCCATAATGCGGTGACCAAGTTCAGGGCCCCGCCTTGTGTGGTCCCCTGTAGCTGGGGACACCTTACTCTGCCTGGCAAGTAACCATGGGGATGCCTCAGCCATCCTCAGGAGGACTAAAGGAGTTGACTTAAACATGAGTTTTCATATTAAAGACATCACTAGGAAGAATCCCAGGTAAATATGGTAACGATGGAAATCTGTGTATCTTCAAGGCAGCCCCAAACAAAAAAGTTGTAAATTCCCAAGGATGGCTGGGGAAAGGGACAGAGAGAGTGGATTTTAAAGGTGGGGGCCCAGGTGGGCAGTGATGCTGGGTTCGGCTTCAGAAGACCAAAGCCTACACAGTGAGTGGCGTGCAGAGTGGCTGGCAGGTTTGCACCCAGAAAGTCTCCTTGAGCAGAGTAAAAAGGCAGGAAGGTGCTGAGGGAGGAAGGCTGCTTGCCAGGTGCTGGGTCCTCCATAGCTCTGCTGCTTGCAGCTGAAGCTGGAGGTTAATTCTTGGGAGCACTAAAGCTGGAGCTGCAGAGCTTGGGCCCAGAGGCTGGGACAACTCAGGAGGACACTGAGGAGAAGCACACCGGGGGCAGAGCCCCGTGCTCCAGAAAGTGGCAGCCAGGTACTAGGCAGCAGGCTGCTGCTGCCTTATCTGGACCCTTCAAAGGCTAAACACAACAGGCAATAAACACAACAGCACAGAAAACAGCCACAGGAGAGCAAGCTCAGGAGGCCCCTCCCATAGGCCCAGCTGACACGGACCGGTGTCTCCTGCAGGTGGGTCCCCAGGTCCCCTGTGCAAATGTGGGGGCTTCAGCCTGCTTTTGAGTTTGCCCAGATTAAAAAAGAGCAAAAAACCAAAGCAACAAAAGACTACCTGACAACAAACCATCCAGGGGGACAATGAACATGAAAGTTAATGGTACACATAAAATCTGGAAATCAAAGAGAGCCGAGTCTGTGAAAAAATGCTCAGTACTGTTAGACACACAGTGGAAACTAAAGCTACATGGGGGGTGCATGCCCATGTTCACAGCAGATTATTCCTAGCAGCCAACATGTGGAAGCAACCCAGTGTCCTTTGACAGATGGATGGATGAACAGAATTTTATCACTGCATGAATTGAAATATTACTTGGCCCTCAAAAGGATATGACACACAGAACATCGGAGAGCAGTTAAGTTCACAGGGGCTGAGAGGAGAGGGAAGGAGGGGGTGGGGAGCTAGACTATAATGAGAGCTGCAGTTGGGGCACATGAAGGCGTCCTGGAGGTGGATGTTGGTGATGACTTCATGAGCACGTGCACACTTGTAGCTCTGGATGGCACACCCAAAGGGTCTACAGCAAAAATGTGCTACTTTATATATTTTAGCACAATAAAAACACATCTCAATACTATTTGACCCTTTAGAGTGGTTGTCATGAAAAAGACAGAGAATAAGAAGCATCAGCAGGATGTAGGGAGTCCACAACGCTTGCCCACTGGGAACAGGAACGTGACACGGTGTGACTTCCGTGGGGGCTGGGAGGCACCTGACAGCTCCCGGAAGGGTGAACCTGTAGCTGTCACATGATCCAGCAGCTGCATGTGTAGCTGTGTCTGTAGGAGAAACGGAGCTGTGCATCAGCTCAGAAACGTGTGCCTGGATGTTACTGACAACTGGAAAAGTAAGATGCGGCGCGGCCGCAGGATGGGCTTGTTCTGCTCACCAAAAGGAGTGGAGTTCTGCCAGCTGCCACAACGTGGATGGGCCTCACAGAGGCCTGTGGACCAGGGCAGCCAGATGAAAAAGACCAGCATAGGCTGATCAGAGGGCAGAAGCGTGGGTGGGGCAATGGCTCCAGCAGGCTGGGGGCTTCTACGCGAGGATCCGAGAGGGGTAGTCCTGATGGCGGCGCAGCTTGGTGAGTACCCAGGAGTAAAGGAGGCTGAGCAAGCGGCATGCTACGGGAGTGACATCCAGAGGCAACTGTGGACCTGGAGGGGACAGCGACTGCACCCATCGTTAGTGTCAGACAGATGAGAGGGCTGCTCCTCTAGGGGCCAGGGGTGGGAGGCTTTGGAAAACTATGGAGACAGCCAGACAAGAGAGCCGGTGCTATGCTAGGGCAGGGAAAGGCCTGATGCAAAGAGGAGTGGGAGGCCAGGCCAGAAAACTCTACCTGAAAGTAAGGCAGAGCTGCACAGGGAGGAGAGGGAGAGAATACGAGGAATGTGAGGCTCAGTGCAGGCGGAGCTGCCTCCAGGTGGCAATTTCCAAGGAGAGGGAGCAGAGGAGATAAGGAGGCTTGGAACCCGAGCTCAAGACCTCCGTCCTGAGAATGGGGACAGCAGTGTACAGGTCCCAGAAGCTGGGCCTTGCTTCAAAACAGACCCACACTGAGGCATGGTGCTGTGACTTCAGATGAGATTATGGGGAGCTGCAAGAGGTGCTGCACCTTTGCAACCCGGCTGTCTGCGAGGCTGGATCAGGAGGGTTGTGCATTTGAGTTTAGCCTGGGCCTGCTTAACAATTTAGACACTGTAGCCAAAAAAATAAAATAAAATGAAAAAACATCTGGGAAGGGAGCACAGCACATCAGCCTTAGTTTCAATCCCCTGTACTGAGAAGAGAAAGACTCACCATGGGGCAAGAAAGAGGCAAAACACAAAGAGCAGTTTCCCGCGGCAGCCCTGCTACGTCTGAGATGGTGGTACTGTTGGGAGCCAGTTTCCTACTGTGGTGCTGTACATGTAGGAAGGACCGATCCACTGCAAAGATGGAAGACAGGCATTTTCAAGAATTCAGGGGCAGTGGTTAGAAAGGAAATGCTCAATCTAAAAGAGACTCGGTCCTGAGGCCAAGAGGCAGAGATCAATGAGATGGGAGAACACTGCAGTGCGAAGGGCAAGCCCTCACGGGAAACCCAGTGTGCACTTCCTAATGGTGCAGGAGGGAGGGAGGAAGAGGAAGGAAGAGAGAGGACTGAAGATGGGGCACTGGGAGGAAGAGCGCAGACCAAGGAGGCCCTGGCCCCACCCATGCGAGCATTCCAGGAGGTGGGTCCACTTCTCAGACCCTGAAGATTTCACCTCCACAGCAAGAACCCACCCTGCCCCAGGTGCCTTGTGTAAGCAGCAGACTCTGCTCAGGCTCCCAAGACAAAGAACCACAGGTTGGCCTTAACCAACACTTATTTTTGATTTTTTTTTTTTTTTTTTTTCTTGCAGGGCCGGGGTTCAAACTCATGACCTTGCAATTGTCAGGCAGGCACTTGTGCCGTGAAGCTATCTCCCGGCCCCCCGACACTTATTTTTAATTAATTCATTTATTTAATTTTTCCTACTACTTATTTGTAGCACTTAATGATTATCATCTTCCAGGGAGTTAGGGCAGGTACGTGACACATCTTCATTCTTTTCTATCCTCTTTCTGTCCCCTCCTCCACCCTTGCCCCATCGCCTGATCCTCTGCCTTTTGCGAAAGGTCCAGCTCCCTGTTCCTCCTGACCTATCTGTTGTTTGATCTTTCACTTATTGATACATTGGGCTTCTCATATAAACCATGTGATATTTAAGTGTGTGTGTGTGTCTGATTCATTAACGCTTAATGTTTCGGTCTCAAGGTGCATCCATTCCCATTCCTACACACGACTCCAGCGTGGGCATGTTTTCAGAGTGCTGTGCCATGGAACGTAACTAGCACAGCTCTTTATCGTTCATCTGTTGATGGACATCGAGGCTCCTTCTAAGATTAAGCTGTCAGGAGTTGTGAGCTATAGATGCGGGTGTGCACATCACTCGAACACCAGTCACTGTCTCATGTTCTGGAGGCCAGGAATCCAAGGTGACTGTGTCAGCAGGGCCAGCCCCTCGGGGTGTCCCTCCTTATCTTGCAGATGTCATCTTTGCCCTGTGTCCTCAGGTGGCAGTGTCTGTGCCCCGTCTCCTCCTCTTCTAAGGACTTCAGCAAGTAGTACCAGGGCCCCACCCTATGACCTCACTTTGCCCTAATTGCTTACTTAAAGGCTGTATCTCCACGTGTGCCTGCATCCGACAGGGCAGGATTCAAGTACATGAACCGAGTGGGGGAGGGGAGTGGTGTGGGGAGACCGCAGCCCACCACAGGGAGCCCGATAACCTAGTAGTGTTCCACTGGACAGTTCTCCTGGTGGCTGGGATGAAGCTGGAGGCAGCTGGCCAAGACAGGTGAGTGCAGCTGCCCAGGGATAAAGTGCCAAATGCATGCTGATTGGTGTTTCTGCATGCTGAGGACCTGGCTTTCATCCCAGGCCTCCTTCCTAGGCACTGTTTGATTTTTATCAAACCCCTGGAACCCTCCCTGGCTTCCAGCAGAAACTGCAGCTGCAGGATTTCTGTGGAACTATCTCCTCCTGACGCATTTGCGGAACATTCTTTCCGTCAGCAGACCCCGCCCTCAGATGGGCCGGTTTGCTCTTCCGGTTGTCAGGAGCCTCTGGCGCAGTTCTCTCATTGGACACAGCTGGCTCCTCTCCTCCTACGATACCTCTGCCCAGAGAAAACTGGGCTTTTCATTCAACGTAAACAGACACACATATAATGACTAGAGTTTTCTTATTTCTTTTTTAAAATTATTTTTTAATGAGAACACAAACTCGTTAGAAATAATACAGAACTTCGCCAAATAAAATGATAGGAATTCAACAATGGCTGCCACATTGCACAATGACCGCTGGAGTTTTGGTAAATCTGAAACAAAGACTCAGATATTTAGTTTTGTCAAGCCTGGCATCTCGTCTTAGACTGTGGAGAAGCCCCTTTTCTTAGCTACGCAGTTGTCCTCCGAGCTGGCTCGAGGCCCTGCCGTGAAGCCTGCTGTCCAAGGGTGAGTTTCTGGGGAGTCAGAGTATCTGTGGGGCGGAGTGTTTCTCTCTCTCTGATGAGAAGCAGTCCACGTTGGCTGGCAGTGCGGACATAGTTGGATGGCAGCGCGATAGCGCTGTGTTTACACGCAAGCGGGAAACCCAGCCAAGCCACCGGAGCAACGCCACCCAGGGCCTGGCCTCTGTTGCGCAGACTCTGCCGAACAGCACAAGTAGACTCAGGCTAAGCAGGGTTGGGAAACCCCATAGAGCACTGGCTGCTAAGACAGACTCCTTCAGGCCTGCAGAGGCCTCAGAACACCTGAGAAAATTTCCAGAAATGGCTGATCAGCCACAGGAAACAAATAGAGAAGCTCGAAAAGCGGTTCTGTGTTTTACCAAGATTGTGCCAGTCCCGCATTTGTGTTTGGGTGCATGGGTACATGAGCTTCTCTAATTATAAGGACATCAGCTGAGACAGGCGTTGTCACTCTTGTCAGGAGTCTCCAGTTAGGAGTGTGTGTGCGCGCGCGTGTGTATGTGTGTGTGTGTGTGTGTGTGTGTGCGCGCGCGTGCTTGTAAAGCTCATCAGGAAGACAGGACAGTAGAGGGTTTTTTTTGTCATTTTTATTTTTTTTTTTTAAAGTGCTCAGCCCTGTACCCAGCACTTGTTAGACACCATAAGTTCAGGTCGAGCAAAAAGGGACTGGGTAGCCCAGTGGAAGGGTAGAGCCTCCTGAGAAAGGCAGAGAATTGCAGGAGTTGCCAAGTCCACAGTAGTGGGGACGGGATTCTGGGACTAAAACTTACAAGAATGCATGTGCATCTTTAGTTCCTATGATGAGAGATAAATTTCACATTATCCAGAGATTGGTTCCTAAGTCACACTCATTGGATAAGAAAATATGAACAGGCAGGGCACACAAGCCAAAGAGGAAACGCATTTGCAGACCCAGAGAATTGGCTTAAAAATCCTGAGGACTGTTTGAGCCCTTTCAACACAAATTAAGTACACAAAGCTGTGAAAAGTTTTGAATATAGTAGAACCAATAGAGAATTGAATAAAATGGGTATTTAATGCTAGGGTGTAAAAATTGTACCTGAGGAGGAGGATGAATTCTATTTACCTGCTTTTTCTACTTCACTGACTTGAGCTCTTTAAATTTGTTTTAAATAAAATAGAATTAAGTACTGGGAAATAGTATGTATTATTTTCCAAAGTTAGCATATTTAATTGCATCGTTAATTAGAACCAGGGCCCAGAAATCTTTCATTTTGAAATAGCATATATTATTTTTATAAGAGCCACAATATTTAATTGTAGACTTAATTAGAACCAGAATGCAGGAAAAATCGCAAGAGATAGAAATCTTTCATTTTGAAAGAGTACCAAAAAATTCTGAGCAAGTTTTTAAAGAAAGAGGAAATGCAGTTAGTCAGTAATTCATGGGAAATACTCAACCCTATCAACATTGAAAGCAAGGGGAAATTAAGGAGAGACCAGTTTTGAGTGTAAAATTCACAGAACAACAAAAGTGCTGATGTTCTTTCCCAATACTGGCAGAATGCTGTAGAAAAAAATGTTGAAAAAA
The DNA here is from genome assembly GCA_004027915.1 of Capromys pilorides. Lineage (NCBI taxonomy): Eukaryota > Metazoa > Chordata > Mammalia > Rodentia > Capromyidae > Capromys > Capromys pilorides. Next base: position 749 of record PVKN010008609.1, on the reverse strand, counting down.
AGTTAATAACTAGCATTGGCTGTGGTGTGATGATAGAATTATGGATTATATTTTTGTTTGGTCTTTATTCATTTTAGGCTTTTTGATGTTTGAGAGTGGGTCTTGCAGCATATTTCATGCTGGTGTTGGACTCAGTTCAATCCTCCTGCCTCAGCCTCCCAAAGGCTGGGATGATAGGTGTGCGTCTCCACACCCAGCTTGCTTGGTTTATGTGAACTGTTTTGTTTTGTGCACACACAGGCACAGACAGTGCACTGAGGCCTACACAGTCCAACCTGTGGCAGGAATCTGCCACCCACAGCAGAGGACACAAGTGATTCATAACAATAATGGAAGCACAGACACCTGCAGAAAGTGCCTGACATTTGTGTCACGTCAAAACAACAATGTAGGGCCAGCCAGATAGCTCAGTGAACTAAAGCATCTACTTAGGCAGAGCACAATGGCTGGGGTTCAATCGCCAGCATGCTGTGCTGGTCCTACCCCTGGGGTGCACTGAGGTTACTGAGACTGGGTGTCTGGGCGTGGTGGTGAGCACCTGTAATCCAAATGCTTGGGAAGCTCAAAACAGGAGAATCACTAGAGTCTGATCTACATAGTGAGACCCTGTACTAAATACATAGAAGAAGAAGAAGAAGAAGAAGAAGAAGAAGAAGAAGAAGAAGAAGAAGAACTTAGAGTGAGATATTTAAGGTCCTGAAGGCAAATAATTTCCAACCTAGACTAAAAAAAAGAAACTATCAAATTTA
>PVKN010008608.1:0-24893 GCA_004027915.1 Capromys pilorides | reverse complement strand
TTAACATCAGTCACCAATTGCTGCCCAGTTCTCTTGACTTCACATTCCAGTAACAACTAATTTATTTTCTGCGTCTAAGTGGTTTGCCTATTCTGGTCACTTAATAAATGGAATCATACAACATGTAGCCTGTTGTTCCTGGATCCTGTCATTTAGCATACTATATTTTTTTGTCTTTCTGAGACAGGGTCTCACTATACAGTTCAGACTGAACTTGAGCTCACTTTTGTAGCCCAGGCTGTTCTCGAACTTGCACCGATCCTGCTAGGATACTATTTTTAAAGGTCAATCATATTGTAACAGGCATATTTACTTCATTCCTTTAATTTTATTATGGAATTGGGAATCAAATCTGGCTCTTATGCATGCCAGACAAGCACTTCACAACTGAGGTATATCTGTAGCCCTACTATAGTCTGTTTATCCATTCATATGTTGATAAATATTTGAGTTGTTTATGCTGCTACGATGCTTGTGATACACACATATCTTTCCTTTCTTTGAAATGATTTTGCTAAAATTGAGTACTGACTTATAAACATAAGTAAAACTAAACTGAATACTGAACTCTAGGGAAGCTGGAAAAGACACCCTTGCTGATGGATGAAAGGGAAGACCTCAGCACTATTGGCAGGCTGGGCACATAGTTACAAAGTAAAAAGCCACTCTGTGCACCCACAATTCCATTTGATCTGCTCAACACCCTTGCATTAGTTGGGCTAGATTAGGTTAAATGAACACAAGGTTTCTCAGCAGTACTGACATTTGAGGTTGAATAATTGTCGTGGGGCCTGACCCACACACTGCACCCACTAGATGCCAAAAGCACTTCCCCAACCATAGTAACTAAAATATATCTTCAGATACTGCCAGATGTCTCAGGGTGTGAAATGCTAAATTACCTCTGTTGAAGGATTACTGTAATAAAGTATCAAATAGTTACCAAATATTAATCACTTAAAATGATTTTTATATTACTGGTAATTGAATCCAGTCCCCCACCTAAGCTACATCCTCAGTCTTTCTCAGTTATTTTTTTCAACACAGAGTCTTGCAGATTGTCCAGGCAGACCTCAGACTTGTGATCCTTCTGCCTGAGCCTTCTAAGCAGCTGAGTTTATAGCTGTCCACAACCACACCTGGTTTATCCTAACATTTTTTCTTTGCTCATGCTACAAAATGTACTGGTGCTCTGTTGAACATTTTATATTTTTGTTCTCAAGCTGATGAAGCTGTGTCCATCAGGAGCATTGTCCACCAGCTGTCATGGAAGAAAGAAAAGGAGACAAAGCAAGCCACATGTGAGCTCTGAAAGCTTGTTCCAAGAAGAAATCAGCCCTTCTCTCATGTAGGCCATTAACCAAAGCAAATCCATGGCCAAAACCTAACACAAGAAAAGGTCGAGAGAGTTTTTCAAGTAACAGTATAGAGTGGCAAGTCCCAAAACATCCAGAGGCACTAACAGTTTAAACATATGCAGCATGTGCACAGGTCACTAACAAAACACAAGGTGGCTTCCAAAACCAAGATGAAAACTATGTTTCGCCGATACATACCCACAAAATGAATACGTTGAATACTGATATGCAGCTCAGGCTGGCCTTGAGCTCAGTTTGTTTTTCAGGCTGTCCTCCAACTTCCAGTGATCCTCCTGCCTCAGCTACCCAAGTGCTGTGATTACAGGTATGTGTCACCATTCCTTGTGAGTCTGTAATATTTAAACTGAGTCTTATCTCAGTCTTAAAACTGTAGGATTCAACTGTTTTTGTTTTGTTTTGTTTTTGTACCAGGGGATCAAACTCAGGACCTTGTGCTTGCCAGGCAGGTGTTTATGCCACTGAGCTATATACCTGGTCCTAAAAATATATTTAATACAATTCCTGGGTATATACTTAGGAGAGTGAAAAATATATGTCCATATAAAAATATATATGCTGAGCAGATCAAATGGAATTGTGGGTACACAGAGTGGCTTTTTACCTTGTACCTATGTGCCCAGCCCGCCAATAGTGCTGAGGTCTTCCCTTTCATCCATGAGCAAGAGTGTCTTTTCCAAGTTCCCTAGAGTTCAGTATTCAGTTTAGTTTTACTTATGTTTATAAGTCAGTACTCAATTTTAGCAAAATCATTTCAAAGAAAGGAAAGTTCTGTGTGCTGTGGTGTACACCTGTGATTCTGTACTTCTAGAGGCTGGGTCAGGAAGTTTTCAAGGTTAAATTCAGCCTAAGCTACTTAGTGGCTTCATGAGACCTTGTCACAAAATGAAAACAACAAAACATTCTGGAGATGTAGCTCAATGCATAGACCCTGGGTTCCATTCCCGCTGCTGAAAAGAAAAGAAAATACAAGAAAATAGTCACTGAGATGAGGAGGAGTGTGGGAAAGAGATAGATCTATATATATAAGCAGGATGGTATGGGCAAGTGTAATGTGCATTTCTGCTGGTTTATGGAAAGGAGTAGTTAATTATTTGGTTTGTTTTGTCTCCTTTTTTCAATTGTGTGTGATTTTCTTCTTAATTTCTTATACATTTCTTCTTCTTCTAATTTTACATTCATCTATCTGGTAATTTCACATTCATATGACTGGTTGGAAGACAGCACTATGTATTACAACAAATATCATGAAATTCGTATTACTTTGTTAAGTGAAATTCTGTATCAATTGTAATTTTTCTATTTTAATTTATATAAAAAATTAAAATTAATCTAATTTGTACTCTTTAAAACATGTAAATAAAGATAAATAAACTTGCACATATAAAAAAAAGAAAAGGGACAGAATGAATTTCAAATGCTTATATGCCAACAAGCTCTATGTAGTTTGCTTTTTCTTAATAAATACTCTATAAAATTGATATTCCTACTTTTTTAAGTACAGGATCTACAGGGTCTCACTCTATAGATCCCACTTATAGTGCTTCTCCTGTTTTCAGCCTCCCAAGTGCTGGGATTACAGGCACGCACCACCATGCCCAGTCTCAATTGCCTCTCAGTGCACCCCAGGGGCAGGGCCGGCACACGATGCCACGATGTAGATGAAAGCCCGGCCACTGCACTTTGCCTAAGCAGGTGCTTTAGTCTGCTGAGCTATCTGGCTGGCCCTGCTACATCTTTTTTTCTATAAAGAAATTGAAGTTGAAGACAGTTAATTTGGCTTCAATTACACAGCGTATGAGTTCCTGCCACACTGCTGTACTACCTCCTTGATGTTGGCTTTCAACATAAGGAAGCAAAATCAACATCTGACTTATAACAGGTACACGTTGTATTATTTAACCTTTGTTGTATAATGAGCTATCTCAAAACTTCACACTTTAAAATAACAATTATTACCTCACGTAGTTTCTGAGAACGAAGAGTATAGAAGAAGATTAGTTAGTGGTTCTGGCTCAAGATTATTCTTTTTGTGTGATATTGGGGAGTGAACACAGTGCTTCAAACATGCTAGGCAAGTGCTCTACCATTGTGCAATGGCACATTGCAAGCTTTTTTAATGTTTTATTTTGAAACAGGACCTTACTGATTTGCCCAGGCTGGGCTTGAACTTATGGCCTTCCTGCCTCAGCCTTCCTCACTGCTAGGGTCTTAGGCATGTGCCACTTCACCCCAGCTCAGGGTCTTTCTCTTTTTTTTATTAGTCCATGTTTGCTGTGCATAGTGATTATATCACCATGGGAAGTTGTTACATGTACATAGCACAATTTAATTGTTTCATTTTCCCTTCCCAACCACCCCATCTCCAGACACCCTTCCCATTTGCAAAAGACCTAGCTCCATGTTTCCTATTGTTTTTCTTTTCTTTGCTTTTTAACTTATTTACACTCTGGGGTTCTCAAGGTTTAGCTTTGAGGGTACAGAGCTGCAGCCATGCGAAGTTCTGATGGGAGCTGGAGATTTGCTTCCATGATGGCATGCTCCTATAGTCCCTAGTGGGAAGCTTCAGTTTCTCTCTATTCAGGCATCTCCTGAGGACTGCTTCAGTGTTGTCGGTTTTCACGAAAGGATGATTAGTCTCTCCCAAAGTGAGGAATCCAAGATGGAAAGCAAAAGCTACATTATCTATATGATTTAACCTCAGAAGTTACCAACTGTGACTTGTCCCCATTTCTTGGCCACACAGACAACCCTGATACAGTGCAGAAGCTGAAAATACAAGGGCATTGTGAATATTAGTGAATAAAGATCATTGGGGTTCATCTTGGGGACTGCCTGCCTCATGTGTAGGATCCTCATTTCCCATAGGTAAAAATTGTAAATTTCATTTCCTTTTCATATTTGAAAACACTAAACACTTATTTCAGTCTTTTAAAGTATTCATTTTTATTTTTATTTTTATTTTGTATTTTAGATAAGGGTTTACAGGGTCTCACTACTAGATTGGATTCCTAGTGATTCACCTGTTTACAGCCTCCCAAATCTGAGATTACAGGCATGTGCCACCATGTCCAGTCTCAATTTCACGGCTTTTCAAAGTATTCAAATTGTTTACAGTTTCAATGTAAATATAGATTTACTTTTGTAAACATCTTAAAATGAGTAAAATAAAATAACACCAAAGCCCTGATGCGGATTCTTAGTTTAGGGCAGGGGTTAAATATATCAGAAATGCAACTGATATATAGTTGTATATATTTGTCAAGCATAGTATGATATTTCAGGATGTATATGTAATACATAATGATCCGATCAGCTAATTGGCATAGTGATTATTGTGGCTTGTGTCTAGATGTCTGCCCAAAGACTTCTGCAGTCACAGGTGGGGCTTTTTCAGAAGCTGCTGGATCTAGAGTGTGTGACGCTAGTATTGATTCATAGTGCAGTGCTAGCCTCAAGAGCACTAGGAGTAAGGGTATGCATGCTACCTGCCCTAAGTCTGGATAAGGTATATAGGGGTAGAAATAGCTGCACTTGTCTCTTGTTTGTTTGCTACCTTCTGCCCACTATTAACTGTGTCTCCTCTGTGATATACCCTACCATGCTGTCTTGCCTTGAAGCCAGCTGATCATGGACTGAAACCTCTACAAACTGAGCTAAATAAACTTTTCCTCTTTAACTTTGGGTGTTCTGTTGGGTACTTTGTCTCAGCAATGAGAGAAAAGTAACTAACACAATCATAATCTCAAATGTTTGTCATTCTTTGTGTTGGGAAGATTAAAAATCCTCCTTGTAGCTATGTTGAAATATACTATTAATTGTTTTCAACTATAGTTACCTTATGGTGCTATAGAACATTATGTTATTCCTCATTTGCAACTTTTAACTAGCCTTTTCTTTCTTGGAAGCTATTTTTCAAAGATATTTTATTAAGTAGGTGTAATAGTACATACCTGTAATCCCAGCATTCTGGAAGGATGAGGCAGGATGAATATCAAGTTGAAGCACAGACTGGGTAACAGTGTCTTAGTGAGACCCTGTCTGAAAATGAAAACTAACAAAAGGCTGGGAATGTAGCTCAATGTGAAGGCTCAGTTTTAATCCCCAGTATAATAGATACATGATAAAAAAGATATTTTTATCATACCAAGGTAAACCACATACACCTTTATATACTATGATGTATTTTTAAAATATATTTAGTATAGGGTCTCATTACTTAGATCAGGCTCATAGTGCTTCTCTTGTTTTCAGCCTCCTAACCACTGGGATTACAGGTGTGCACCACCATGTCCAATCTCAATCGATGTCTCAGAGCACCCTGGGGGTGGGGCTGGCACAGTTGGCTGGGGATTGAACCCTGGTCCCTGTGCTCTGCCTAAGCAGGTGCTTTAGTCCGCTGAGTTATCTGAAAGATTAACCCAGAAGATCGTTTTGTGATACTAATTAAACCTGGAGCTTGGCTGCTACTGAGCAACATCCCAATCCCTAACCCAGAGATTTTAAATTAACATACAATTTATTTGTAACAAAGTAAAAAGTTGTATATCTACTTACACACACACACACACACACACACACACACACGTATATGTAAACACTGAAAATCTAAAAATGGTAATATTAACATCATTAGGTTACATTCAGTGATTTTATGACTTTATTATAATTTCCTTGTAATTTTTGTGTATTTTAAGTGGTCAAAGGAAAAAAATTAAGTGAAGACTAAAGTATTTATTACAATGAATTTGTCTTTATTTGTTTAAAGACATTGTCTTATTAATAGATCCTGAGGCAGGTTTTAGTTCCCAATTCCAACCTTTGGAACTTGGAGGAATAAAAGCCCCTCACTTTTATGAAATACATGACAAGAAATATAGTATCCCTCATTTTTTCACACATCAAACTAATGTCAGCTTTGCTTTAGTGCCTTGCCATAAAGGAAGAACTGCAGAAGTATGTCTAGTATGTCTTGCAGAACTGTTGTTTTTGCGTTAGCCTTTTTAGGATTTATGGATTTTCCAGACTGAAAACTGTTCTGGTTCAGGATTCACTCAGCACATCTGTCCCTTTCCCGATGCTCTCAGTGCCCTTGGTGCTTTTGAAGGCAGTATGGAGGGGTGGGTGTGTTGTTTCCAAAGTGCGAAGCTCAATTTGCATTTCTGATTTACCCTTCCCCCTGCCTCAATCTTGCTACAGAGTACATAGGATGTCCTCATTGTTCATTTTCCTTCAGCTGGACTAGCAGAGACATCATGAGTCCTGAGAAATTTGAATTGATAATGCCTTCATTGTTCCTGAGCTATCTTCCTATACCCAACATTGAATTCTTCATTTTCCAAAGTCCTTTCAACTTCCTTATATTTTTATTGTTTATTATAAGACTTGGATGGTTTCCATGAAGAGTTGTTACAAGAGCCCTTTCGTGTTTTCATTCAGCTCTTGCTGTGAGGCATTGCCTTCCAGTTAAAGTGTGGTGCCCATCAATTTAGATATCTCTTTGGAAAAGGCTTGACTAAATCAGAACTGAACTTTTTCCTATATTAGTTGGAGCTTAAATTAGGTTTTCCTGAAAGTTGAAGACGTTAATTGGTTCTATTTCTAAAACAGTTCAACTATACTTTTATTCATTACACTTGGGTTTGAACTTGTGGGAATAAAAGATCCCTGATGGGGGTACAGTGATATTTGGATTTACTGTGTGTGACCATGCAGCCATGGAATAAAAAAAAAATGTTTCTACCTCAGGAATCAACCTATCACTTTTAAACACTGCTGACTGCTTTTTTCTTCTTTTGAGTATTTTCCTTTTCAAATGGCATTCAGTTGGATGTGACCAATTCTATGGGGAGACTGGCACACTCCCGTACTTGACTCCTGATATTTCAACATCATGCTTCATTTGCATAAGGATGGCTTTTATTGGCTCTATTTGTTAACATGTGATGCATCATATTTCCTTTCTTAGACATGAGGAACAGTTTAAAAAATCTATGGTTTGACAAAGACTAAAAGAAATACAAAGCATTGGGAAAGAGATGACTTTAATTTTAGTTTTCACTGTAGCCAGTAGGTGAGCATGTGATGATAGATCTGCTTTCTCATTTTACACTTCCCACAGTAGATGGTCCGGGCAATCAAAGTCAAGCTGGGTGTCCCTACTAGTTAGAGATTTAAGTGTAGCTGGGTCCTAGGGTTCTTAACATAATTGATAGCTGTTATAAAGACAAAGTAAAGACACACAGTCATCTTTGTGGGTTGTGGCAAGGAATGGTATTATTGTTTTATATTAGAAAGTTGTATTATTTTAATAATTATTTTAAATTATTCATTACCTTAAGAATTCTTTTGGTTATTATACATGCATGATTGATGGTATTTTCTGATTCCTAAGTTTTGTGAGAAATCTTTTTGATGAGAATAAAACTAATTACAAAAATCCACTTGAAAAATTGATTGTTATATTTTATCACAGAATTTTTAATGCAATTTATGCATTATGTTTTACTCTTAAGGATGAGCATTCTTAAGAGCTTTTATTTGGAATTTTCTAACGTCTGTCAGCTTGTGGCAGCTCATGAGTGTGTTTTTATTTGTGTGTCCTGTTATATTGGGACTTGGATGGAATGTAAATCTTTTATTGTCCTAAATCTGAGTCTAATCCTCTGCATGGAGTTAGTAGAAAATCAATTTCCTCTGCTCTGTCAAGATTTTTCAGGTCAGTGCTCTTTGGAAGTTTCCCAATTCTCTCAGATTAAAATAGATTTTGTTTCCGTGCTACATACTGGCATCAGTTAGTAGGACACTGGGATCTAGAGAGTGAGAATATAGAGGCTGATAAGATAGCCACTAGTCCTATTTCAGCTAGCTTTTAGACACATTGTGCCCTTTAGGAGCCAAAGAATATGTCTGCTTTCAAAGGCATCATTTCGAGAAGAATTATTAGTGACTCCTGTAGGTAATGCTTGGAGTTAATTTTTATGAGTTCTGCTTGGTGACCTGCTCACTGGTTCACTACAGGCAAATGGAAGGGAGAACTACTGTTCATATCCCACTCAGTACATCTTAGTAAGGGCTATTGGAAGTAAGGTGACTAACTTGAGCTCATTTAGCTTTTGCACTGAAAATCTCTCATCTTCAGAACTCCCTCAGATCGAAATAAACCAGGATGGTTAGTCACCTAGCTGTGAAAAGCAAGGCAATGGGGTAGTTTGGAACTGGAAAACACCATTAGAGATATTTTAAGGAGGGATTTTTTATAATTAGTAGTTCCTTGCTACCTAGTGATGCTAGAGAGTGAATTAGTGTACATGGATTTTATTGAAAAAACAGTGAAAGAGAAGATATAGATTTTTTTTTTTTTTACTTTATGAACCTAAAAGGATGTGTTCTTGGGATGTAAAAATTATTACAATTAATGTCTGCATTAATTTTTTCTTATCCTTTCTCCCAATTTATTTTTTCCACATATTTTAATACTATATTCAACTTCTTAAAACATTATTATTATTATTATTATTATTATTATTATTATTATTAGTAGTAGTAGTAGTAGTAGTAGCAGCAGCAGTAGTGGTAGTAGTAGCAGCAGCAGTAGTAATACTAGGAATTACACTCAGAACCTTGCCTTTGGCAGACAGATTCTTGTGCTGTAGAGCTAAATCACTGGCCCAAACATTATTGTTTTGTGCAGATATTACCATATTTTAGGCTCTATGGCCCAAGCTGTATTTGTCAGGATTGCTCAATTCCACTGTTGCAACACCACAGCAACCACACGTAACATGTAAGTGATTATGTGTACCTGTGTTCCAACAGAGTTTCTTTACTCAGACACAGAGGTGTAAATACTGCATTGTTTCTCTGGTGTGAGCAATGGAACAGGTAAATTAAGGACCAAAATGTGTAATAAATAGATGTTGTGAAATAAGAAGAAAATTTCCAGTGGGAACAGAGAATTGGGAAGGAGGAGGGGGAAAAGAAAAAAAAATGAGAAAAGGAAAAAATGGGAACAAAGCTTTTATAAATAAGGGGAAGCGGGGTTGAAGGAAGCATAAGGAAATGAGGGGAAAGGATAAAGTTATATCATGCCCAACTATAAATTTTCTATGATGAATGAGTTCATTATATATACCTAAGTTACACTAATAGACTTAGTAACCCCCCCAAAAATTTATTTGCACAAACAGGTAGTAGGAAGATTTGGCTCATAGGCCAACTTATAATTTTGATTATTCACACAGGTACTACTTCATTTCCCCCTATATCTTTGAATTTATGCCTGGTATTTTTGTTTTGTTCTGGGAATTGAACCCAGGCAGGGCCTTGTACACATAAGAACACATGCTGTACCACTGAGTTGTCTCATGGAATTATTTTTTAGGTAAAGTTGGTCTGTTCCGATCACTATTTTTCAGTGTTGTGCTGGAAATTCTAGCCAGAGAAATTAGGCCAGATATCTGATTTCTGAAGGAAAAAATAAAACTTTCCCTGTTTGCAGAATTATCTTTCTAGAAAATCCCAAGGAACCTACAAAACCACTCCTAGAACTAATAAGTAAACTAATAAGTAAGATCTGAGGACACAGCATAAATATTCAAACATCAATTTCATTTTCATATCAGCCATGAACATATAGAAACTAAAATTAAAAACATAACACTAATACCTGGCCAATGGTGTGGCTCAGTGGTAGAGCACTTACATAGCCTGTTCAGGATCCTATGTTTGATCCTCAACTCCATAAACACATGTATATTTAAATTTACTAAAAATACTTTGGTATAAAAAGCATGCATGGGATTTGTATGCTGAAATATGGAGAGCTAATGAAGGAAATCAAGCTTTAAAAAGAAAGAGAAATACCATATTCATGGATTAGATGATGCAACATAGTAAAATTGCCGATTTTCTACAAATTGATATACATCTTTAATGTATTTTCTATAAAAATATAGTTGTCGACATTTGTATTTCTTCTTTTGAGCAGTGTTTCTGGTCATTTGCCAACTGAAAACTTAATTGCTTGTGTTTTAAAGTTTTTTTTTTTTAATTTCTTATATATTGTAGATATTAACTGTCAGGTGAATAGTTTACAAAGATATTCTGAATTGTGTAGATTGCATATGCAGTCTGTTGATTGCAGTCTTTGCTACTTTTTAACAAAATTTCAAAGGAAATTAAGTGAAAGAGAAACAATAGCTCTTTTAGCAAATAATGCTGGGTCAGTTGGACATCAGTTGCAAAAACAAAAAGAAAAAATGTCTTGGAACTAAACTTCACACCTTATACCAAAACAACTCAAAATGAATCACAAACTTAAATACAAAACACAAATGTAAAAAATAAAAAGGCAAAACTTTAGGACATAGGGCTAGGCAAAGGATTCTTAGATCTTATATCAAAGGTATAGTTTCAAAGAGAAAAAAGATTTATAAAGCAGATTTCATAAAAATTGAAAACATATTCTCTGAAAAAAACCTCATAAGAAGATGAAAAGATAAATTAGAGTTGGAGAAAAATATCTGAAAATTGTATATCTGGAACATACAAAAGAACTTTCAAGGGCCAGCCTGATAGTTCAGCGGACTGAAGCGCCTGCTTAGGCAGAGTGCAGTGGCCAGGGTTTGACAATGTTTGAGACTGGGCATAGTGTTGTGGGCCTGTAATCCCAGCACTTGGGAGGCTGAAAACAGGAGAATCACTACGAGTCTGAACCACATAGTGAGACCCTGTATGCCCTGTAGACCCTGTCCTAAATACAGAAAAAAAAAAAAAGAACTTTCAAAACTCAAAATTTCCAAACAATCCAATCAGAAAATGAACAAAAGACATGAGGAGATATTTTGTTGAAGAAGATATACATATGGCAAACAAATACATTAAAAGATGTTCAGTAGCCATTAGGGAAATACAGATGAATATTAAAATGCAATATCACTAAATACCTATTAGGATGGCTAGAATAAAAAAATAGTTATTCCACCAAATACTGGCAAGGCTATGAGAAACTAGATTATTCATAACTTGCTAATGGGAAGGCAAAATGATACAGCCTTCTGATGAATTTTTTCCATAAGTAATTCTAATTTGGAATGCCTTTCACTGTGTGCCCTTTTAAGTGTCTCTTGCTTTTGATTTTTTGTTGCACATAAAATTAATTACTTCAGGTCAGTTTGAAGATCTTTTCTAAGCATGGTTAATTTTTATGATCTAATTTTTCCAGTGGATTTTCACCCAAGTACAAACTGTCTTGGTTTTCCTGAGTGATTTTCTTTTTTGCCTATGTGATAGAGAATTTTAGTTATCATCTGACTTTCATTCCTTTTTATATTAAAACCTCTAGTTTTTAACAATTCTTTTTTTTTTATTTATTTGTTTGCTTGTTGTGTTTATTTGTTTCTTCTTATTTATTTTTTTGTGGCTGGCTCAGCCTGCCCTGGTGGTGGGGCTGGCGCAGCATGTGGTGCCGGGGATCGAACTGCAGTCCCTGCAGTTGCCTGAGCTTTCCTAAGCAGGCGCTTTAGACCACTGAACCATCTCGCCGGCCCCAAAACCTCTAGTTTTGAGCTTGGTATATGGTCGCTTAAAGTTTGTAATGCCTGGATTTTAATGTAGCTAGGCATGACTTGAGTGTGACCAAGTATAACCCTTCTATTTTGATTGGTCTACAAAATAAATGGAGATATCAGTTTGCTTTAGCAAGCACATAGTGAATAGGTAAAAATAGTTTTTACAAATGCTGTGTATTTTGGGTTGACTTGTATGTCCCCAAAATGACATATTGATATTTTAACACTTAATACCTGAGAATATGGCTTTATTTGGAAATAGGGTCTTTGGAGATATCATCAAGTTATGATAAGGTTATAGTGGAGTATGTTGGGCCTCTGATCCTCAATATGATTGCTATTCTTATAAGAAGGCAGGCATATGATGACTCAGACACATAAAGGGAATGCCATGTGAAGACAGAGGGGACAGTGCACTCTACAGGCCCAGGTAATGAGAAGCTAAGGGTGAAGCATGGAGTAGATTCTACTTGAGAGTATTCAGAATGAGTCAATCCTCCCAACACATAGAGTTTGGACTTCCAGCCTCCAGAACTATACAACAATAAATATAAGTCTGTTATTTTAAGTTACCTTATGTGTTGCATTGTCTTATAGCAGCCTCAGGAAACCAACATACTGTGTTCTCAGATTTGTTTTGGCAATGGTATGATTTGAATGCTAGTGTTTTCCTCAGATTTATATGTTTAAACCTAATGTCCAAGTAGTAGTATATATGAAATCATTGTCCTGAGGGTGGAGCCCTCAAGGACAGGATCAATGTCTCTATAAAAGAGGCCAAATAGCTCGGTAGACAAAGCACCTGCTTTGGCAAGTGCAGGGACCAGGGTTCAATCCCTGATCCCGCGTGCTGACAGAGTCTGGTCGTGGTGGTATGTGCCTGTAATCCCAGCACTGGAGAGACTGAAAACAGATGGATCACCATGAGTCCAGTCTGCATAGTGAGACCCTGAACCAATTATACAAATTAAATAAATAAATAGGCCAGAGGGGGCTTGTTTGCTCCCTTCACCATGTGAAGATACAGTGAGTAAGTGCCATCTACATGGGGGGGGGGAGAGAGAGAGAGAGAGAGAGAGAGAGAGAGAGAGAGAGAGAGAGAGAGAGAGAGAGAGAGCTCTCAGCAGACACTGAATTTGCTGGCATCTTGATCTTAGGCTTAGTCTCCAGAACTATGAGAAATAAGCTTCATCATATATAAATTCCCCAATGGAAGATATTTTGTTGTAACAACCCAAATACACTAAGGTATGAAGTCCTTTCAAAAGTAGGTTGAGCATGCAGAAGTTTCTTTATCTGAGTTCTGAGGTGGTTAGACTGACTTGCCTTCTTCTTCCTGGAAAATTTCACTTTACCTAGCACAGCTCCAAAGCCCTTCCAACTTCCTTATGTTTTTATTGTTGATTTGATGTGCTTGAATGCCAGCCAATGTGTAAGGTGAATGGAAGATGAATGTACTGGGTGATTTCCATGGAGACTTCTTGCAGGAGCCTTTTCTCTGTGCAGCTGTTGTCAGGGAAACATGTAGTTTAATTTGTGGGGTCAGCCAAAGCAAGTGGCTCTTAGAAGGGGCTTTGGTGAAAACTCTTTTAAGAGTCTAATAACAAAATTTACAGCACAGAGTTTTCAATATTCTTTTGAAGTTATACTAGATTTTTTGTAGTTTAGGGATGCTAACTAGTTTTCTGTCTGAAGTGATTAAATTATTCATTTATTCCTATGTAGCCAACATTGTATTTGAGCTTTGGGAGAAGGAAAACTGAGGTTCAACAATGGAGGAGCCAAAAGCAGAGAATTGCTCTACATGCAGCATAACTCTGGTCCATGTTCTTTAGTATGCCCCACAGTAAACTATCCATACAGCCTGACCTGCATGAAGCTGTCTATGAGATCCTAAGTTTGCTGGTTCAGCACCGTTTACTTATTGCTTCTAGTTAGCTGCTGCTGAATCAGTGGCTGCAGTTTGGTGATAGTTAATGAAAATGATGGTGGGAGGACAGAGTAATTCTAATAAGTAAGAATCCCACGAATTGTTTATATTGTGATACAGCCCCCATTGTTCTTCATCAAGTACGAGGCATGGTACTTTGCAAAATGCCTACAGTACTTGGATCTTCTTCCTATCAAGAGGTGGAACTTCCCCCCCCCCCATCCTTAGTATCTTGGCTGGCCTTGTGACTTGGTTTGGCCATAGAATACAGTAGAAGGAATCTTGTGCAGGGCTTTGAGCCTAGGCATGAAGAAGCCTTTCAATTTCTTGCTCCTTTGGGAATTTCACGACCATGTGAAAAAAGCCCATGTTCTGGGCTGGAGGAAGAGAGACCATGTGGGGCAAAACAGAAGGATCCGGCCAAATCAATAGCCAACTGTAAAAGCATAAATGAGCCCTCTGAGATCAGTGGCCCTTGACCCTTGGTAGTATTGCTCAACTGAACTCAGCTTAAAATTTTAAGTCCCTGAGTTCTGAATTAAATAAATGTCTTTTTAAGGCACTTAGGTTTTGGGGTGGTTTTTATGCAGCAGTAGATAACTGATACACTTGAGATTGGAGGATCTGCAGTGATTAAGGCCTACTTTTGATCTGTATTTAGTAACATAATTCTGTTAGTAACAGAAATTTCAGGTGGCTAATTTAAGCAGGAAAATTGATTGAAAGGGTTTTCTGTAGCTCTGTTTATCTCCAAGAAAGCTGCATAAGAGACTTGAAAAATACCTAAGCAGGAAGAAACTCTTCTAGAACTATAGCCAGATCACACCACACAGTTGATCCAGTGAGAATGCTGGTACCTTAGCGACTACACCATCACCTACATCACGACCATTGCCTGCACTGAGGTCAGGTGTGAAGTTGTATCTAGCATGGGGTGTTGCTCCTGTTATCAGAAAGCAAACGTTTGTTCCTGATGCTGTGCAGCACTTGTTACTGACTCAGATGCAGATGTGGGTGGTGGTAAATCTTAGGCGCAGTGTCCATGTCCTGATTGGGAAGAAATCAAGAAAGTGAGTATCAGACATTTTTAGCTTATTTAGTTGAAAGCAGGTGGAAAATTTCATAAACAGTAATTTGTGAAACTGATACTGGGGGTGCTGTTACTGGGCTGCTAAGAGAAAAATGGCAAATGCTCTTTAGTTTCTATTTTGTAGTCTGATTATCCATCATACTGTTGGTTGCCTATTGATAACCAATCCAGCATGTTGAAGCAAGCATTATGGTTTGTTCTTTTTCTTTTTTTTAAGTTTATTTTATTTCCTTAAACCACATTACATATTTGTTTGTGTTATGGCCAGCTCAGCCTTCCCTGGGGGGTGGGGGGAGGCGCAGCATGTGGTGCCTGGGACTGAGCTGTGGTCCCTGCGGTGGCCTAAACTTCCTGACACATGCGCTTTAGACTGCTAAGCCATCTCACCAGCCCATGGTTTGTTCTTTAGTGTTGAGAGAAAGTGCTCAGTTCAGAGACTGCACCCCTTACACCTAATCCATCTCATAGACGAGTATTGATGACCATTTGGAAAATCAGGAAATAGTGAGGCCTGAATAGCATGCATTTCTGCCTGCTAAGGTACCAACACTGTGTGTCTTTCAATTGGTGGGCCCAAAGAGACTCTCTTCATTGCCATAGCACAACACCTCAGAGAACTGGATGAATGGTATCTTAGTGAACCTAAGGGGTTGGCTAATTGCATAGTAAATTTAATTTATATGACATTTATAACACAAATTATTAGATATTAAGATCTTTCTATTCAGGTGGTATCTATTTCTTCAAAACTTCACTAGCCCTTCTGAACTCTGAAGTTTCTATTTGTAAAACCATCCATGTAGAATTAGTTTAGATATTAGAAATAATAACCTGTGAAGAAAATTTAATAATGCCTGGTAAGTGTGTAGTAGGTATTCAATAAATCTTGAGCATTGCACACACCCCCCAGTCAGATTATACCCCCCATTGATTTCATTTGTTTGTTTTGAGACAGAGCCTCACCATGCAGTTCAGCCTGGCCTTGAACTCACTGTGTATCTTAGGATGCCCTCAAATTCATGATGATCCTCCTGCCTCAGCATCCTGAATGCTGGGTTTACAGGCTTGTGCCACCATGTTCCCCATTTTGGTGGTAGTAGAGAGTGAGTACAGGGTTTTTTCACTGAGCTGTATCCTCAGGCTTTTTTGTTGTTGCTGGCTGAGCCCACCCTGGGGGCGGGACTGGCATGGCATGTGGTGCCAGGGGATTGAACTGCAGTCCCTATGCACTTGCCTAAGCTAGCCTAAGCAGGCAGTTTAGACTGCTGAGATATCTTGCCAGCCCTCCTCAGCCTTTTTTATTTTTGATTTTGAGGCAGGGTCTTGCTAAGATGTTAAGCTGTGCATGTTGGCTTGAACTTTTAGTCCTCTTACTTCAGTCTCTGGGGTTATAGGTCTGAGTCACAATGCCTAGTGATTATAAATGCTTTTTTGAGGACAGGGATTGCTTTTTCTGTGTTAAATATATCTTGTGAAATTTATAGGCATGGCTTGTGAGATGAACTTTGCTTAGGAAGAGTGTTTTGGAAGCAATCAGGACCTGGATCCAAGTTCACCTATTGTGGCAAAGATGTATATTTAGGGCGATATGTGGCTCATATCAGCTCAGGTCATGGAAAGTCTTTCTAAACAGATGGAACAGTGTTGACAAGTGGTGCAGGCTAGGATCAGAAGACTTGCCTGGGTCCTAAGGATGCCTTCTGGACAAGCATAGTGCAATGGAATAAGATCTGGGAGCAGGGCTGGTTTAAGGATTTGGTTATGAAGGTAGTTGAGGTTGAGGTGCAGGATAAAGACTGATGAAACAAGGGCTAGGGAGATAGCTCAATGGCACAAGTGCCTTCCTGGCAAGTCAAGGTTGTGAGTTCGAACCCTGGTCCTGCAAAAAAAAAAAAAAAAAAAAAAAAGCAAACAAAAAAGACTAGTGAAAGAACAGTCAGACTCTTAAATTTTGGGTTTGTAGAGAGGGGAGAAGATACATGTGAATAGTTGGCACATAGAAAGTGGATGTGGTCATGGAAAAAGGTTTGTCTGGTCAGCATACTGTGGCCATTTAACATGGAGGTCTTGAGTCTTGATTCTGGTTAGTTGGGCCAGAGTCACTTAAATCATCTAGATTTTCTGTAATGATTCATAGGGCTGAGTGTGCTGATTATCATGACACTGTCCTATGAGGAGCACATTGGTGAATAGGAGGAAGATCCTTCTCTAGTTTTAGTGCCCTAGAAAAGCCAGCTGGGAATAGGGCCAGGCTTTGTCAGAGGTGAGAGGTATGATTGCTTTATTGCTTTTTAAATAATCAGATAGGGAAACTCAACAAAGAAACCAAATAAGTGAAGTCAAATTGCCTGCTCCATCAAAAAAAAAAAAAAATGGATGTTTCCAATATGAGTTTAACTCTATGCTAGAGAGTTCTATCTTGGGTCATGAGCTAGAACCACAATGACTGAATGACTGAAAATTCCTTCCTTCCTTCCTTCCTTCCTTCCTTCCTTCCTTCCTTCCTTCCTTCCTTCCTTCTTTCCTTCTTCTTTCCTTCCCTCACTCAGCACATTGAGGGTCTGTGTGCAGTACTGATGATCCATTTGGTTTTTTTTAATTTTTAATTTTTTTATTTTTTATTTTAATTATTTGTTTGCTTGCTTGTTTGTTTGTTTCTTTATTTACTTATTTTATGGCTGGCTCAGCTTGCCCTGGTGGTGGCGCTGGCGCAGCATGTGGTGCCGGGGATCGAACCGCAGTCCTTGCAGTTGCCTGAGCTTTCCTAAGCTGGCGCTTTAGACCACTGAACCATCTCGCTGGCCCCGATCCATTTATTTGAAGTGTCCTGGTTTGCTTTATTTCTTCCGAAGGTACTCGTTTAAAAAAGAAATGTGAATGTGTGTGCACGTACGTGTATATATAAAATATTTTATATAAAATAAAAATGCATCAAAATCAACAAATTCATAAGAATCACAAATAACCTGAACCTATTATAAATTTACTTTTGAAAGGCACTAAAAATGTTAAAAATCCAACTGTCTGCAAAGCTAATCCTTTGGCTAGTGAGTTCAGTCTTAGTGGCCAGAACCAGTAAAAGCTGGTTACATAATTTATGTAATTATGGCAGTATGTTTGTGTTCACCTGAGATTTTTCAGCCTCCAGCTATACACAAATCTGTAATATGCAGAACCTTGGAACTTGTGCCAGAATCCTAAAATCAATTTTCTTTCATAATCTGAGCTGTAATTGCATTTTAATTCAGTTCTTGTGTTGGTAGGAGGGTGTGTGTGTGTGTGTGTGTGTGTGTGTGTGTATGTGTGTGTACTTCATCTCATTAATTCTTGGCATTTAAGCCAGTGCCTGACACACATTCTGTCCTCAGTAAATGTTAGTTCCTATTGTGGAATCTGCTGCTCTTTTCTTCTAAACTAGTATGAAGGCTGCTTTCTTTGTGCTGTGGCGGTTTACCCTATTTCTGTTTACTCCTCGGTTCACTGTTGATGTGTTAGATCCCCGCTTTTCCCGAAGCAGGTGCCAGCCCCGAGGAACTCCAGACCCTGTGGTGAAGAGTTCCTACATGTGTGCAGCCAGCTGGACATCTTGGAAAGCTGTGGCATTGGCATGCCAAAGAAGCATAGTTTATAAAAGTCGTAAGAGATTGTTGTCGTAAAATGTCACCTCTACATATAATCCTTCCTTATTCCAAAGAATAATCTAGGCACAAAATAAAAATCATGGCAATCAATTTAGCAGGTCATTGTGCAAGAACCTTCACCTCTGCTTCTGATGAATTTAGTGCTGATTATGTGAGACCTGCTGCTATCTCTCTATCACAGAAGAGAGAACGCACTGTGTGAATCAGTGATGGCCAAAGCAGGCAGAGTGGGTGGAGAGTTTCTTTGAATTCTCATCTCTTAATTCACATTTGATTCTTTAATATATCTCCATATTTTAACATAAAATGCACTGTACTTTCAGGTAATCAGATCATCACAAAGTGATTTACCTACTTAAAATACCGTTTTTTTTCTGTGATCAGGAAGTGTCTTGGATCCTTTAGACTTTAAGCAATTTATTTGTTTGAATAGGTTGATAGAATCACATAGTTTTATCCGAAGCTATAAAACTTGATACATAGGGCCTCTCTTCATGCCATGATTAGTTAAAACACAGTGGGCGTATTTAATTTATTTTGTGAGCTTTCATTGTTAGAAATAAATGAATGGTTGCTGTGGCGAATGCAAAGATGAGTTTTAAAATGAAGGATTTGTCCTCAAGAGACTTCAGCCTTGTAGAGGGGAATACAGCAGGTGTACTGATAACCAGGATACCAAGTAGCAGTGGTAGGCATCAGATGGAGAGGTTAAGAACCTTTACCTGTAGCATTCCTTTTCATAGAATGTCTGCTTCCCCCAAAGCCTTGTGCTGTCTAGTCCAACTTCATTCCAGTAGATGAGACTGGAGATGCCTTTCCCGTAGGCACCCAGCGAGACAGTGCTAGCTTTGACAAAAGCCAATAGTTTTTAATAAAACAAGATACTGAGTTGAGAACTTAAAGGAAAGAGCTTTATCTTTATGAATTAAATCTGGGCTGGGTGAGAGGCAACCTTTGAAGCTTTGTGCAGTTGGACACTTTATTTGGAAGTCGCTTCTAAAACTGATGGGATGGAAATGGTTCTAGGATATATCTATAGCATTTTTTGTTGACATGTTAGTCTGTGTCTCCTCTTTACAATCAACGTCCAAGTTTCCTTCCCTCTCATCTTTTTTTTTTTGATTGAATTCAGGACCTTTGCACTGAGATATATGCCCAGATCTTTTAAATTTTATAGTTTTGTTTGTGAGCTAAACTGCTCAGGCTGGCCTCAAACTTGTGGTCCACCTGCCTCAGCCTCCTCAAGTGCTGGGATTATAGACATGAACCACCATCCCTAGCTTCTAATTTACTTTTAGTAGATAATGACATTCATATGATTTAACATTCAAAAGTTATCAAATGAAACACAGTAATTTTTTTTTAATTTCATATGCCCTAGCTACCCTTTTCTTCCCTGGAAACAGCCAACAGCCATTTTGTTCGCTTCACTTCCATAGATAGCATATGAACACACCAATAAATGCATCTGCACTCAGCCCCTCTTTGATTCAAACAATGCTTAGTTTACCAGCTGCTGTGCACCTTACTCTTTTATTTTTCACAGTTCAACCTAATCTTTCTCAATCTATATGTAAAGACTTCCTTATTCCTTGTTAACTGGTGATCTTTATGGCAAACAGCTGAGTCCGCTATAGATGGTTAAAAAAGATGACTAGCATTTTAGGTAGTTCATGGACTCATTTATTGAGCTGGAGGAACAGGCTGGCATCTAACTTGCTAGAAACAAGGCTCCAAGCTACACATAGTGGTATTGAGGGGAAGCCACTTGCGCAGCTCTTTCCACTGAGCTATATACTCCAGGCATTTGACATGACTGTGACTGTTTGTTTCTCCATGCCTGTACCAGGAAGGCACCCTTGCAGCCACACCTGCAAAAGTAAATGGTCCAAACAGAGCCTCTTTCCTTATGTTTATCACTTTAACGCAAAGTCTTGCATGGGTATGTCTGATTAAGGGAGCACAGGTGTCATGTTTCCTTCTGAGCTGTAAGGGATCTGGGAATTTTGATTTTCAACTTTTAAGTTGGAAAGTGAGGCTTACACTATGCCAATTTTGTCCATATAGGGTTTTAAAAATATGATGGCCAGTCACATATATGACAGATGTGCACTAGAGGTGCCCAGAATTCTATTGTGTGATTTAAGCATAAGTAAATATCTTAGAGGTGGACTTATAGGTGATTTACAACCCATGTCATAGATGGTACTATATTGAATGTCCTTATACTTAGGTCATTTTGCTTATGTAACATGAAATATAAATCTGTAGAGGTAGAATTGCTAGATCAAACACTAGATTGTAATTCATAAGGTTATTATCAAATAGTCTGGATTTTATACTGATACATGTTTCTATTGACAGTGTACAAGTGCCTGATTATTCTTTTCCAGAATCTTTTCCCTGTTTAGATTTCATCAGAGTGAGGGCAGCAAGCTGGGCCTTCCTCATTCCTGGGGTATTTTGAGTCTTGCACCAAGAATTCTGGCAAATCTAGGCCATCACCTGTCAGTATGGCTTATGTCTAGCCTCTGAGCTGAATTTGGTTTATAACGTGTTATGGGTCTTGTAGCACTAAGTTAAGTGGCATATGGGGGAATCTAAAAGATAATATACCTTAAAAATTGACTTGTAGTGTGAGAGTAGCTTAAATATTGGGAGACTTTGCTTAGAACATTACATATTTCTAAATGCATAGACATTTTTAAAGAATGATTCTGAAGATTTATGTAACACCCTTTCTCTCTAAAAATAAAAATCAAATATGTTATTTTTTACTGTATAAATTATTTCATAGCTTTCACTCCTATTTTAAGTATCACCTCCCCTTTTCAAGTTGGTTACTTTGGAAGTTTATGGTAATAGAGGAAGCTCCTATTTGAATGCTTTGAAAAAAATTAAACTGTAATAAGGGATGGGAGATAGCTCAGTGGCATGAGTGCCTGCCTCACAAGCTCAGGGTCATGAGTTTGATTCCCAGAACCCTCCTCCCCCTAAAAAAAAGGGAGCTGAGGAAGAGTGGGGATACATGTATATTTTCTTATTGAAGTATTTACTCTTCAAGTTTGCATTTACCTAGGTTAGCTGATGAGTTCAAGAAAATACCCTTTGTGCATGGTTACTCGAATTCTCTGAAAGGACGTAAAGTATAGTTCAGGGAAGCAAGATGTTGTGCAGTGGCTGGTGACCTTTCCTGTAAAGAGCTAGATGATAAATATGTTAGGCTTTATGGGCTAAGAAGCAAAATCAAAGATATTATATAGATATTTCTATAATGAGAGAGAAAATAAACTTACATGAACTTTTAGTGACAATTCAAAATATAAAAATAATTGAATTTCTCTGTAATTCACATGTACTTGTAAGAACAATGAAATCTTTTTTTTTTCAGACAAGGTTTTGCTATGTAGTCCAGGCTAGCCTTCAACTTACTATAATTTTCCTTCCTCAGCCTCCCATGCACTGGGATTATAGGGTGTGCCACCATACACAGCAGAAGAATGGAATTCTTATTTTGGGGGTAACATTTTTGCTTAATGTGATTCAAACATGGTGTTCACTATTGTCAAATTAATTGCAAATGTTTATCATTGAGACCATTATCAGCTTATAGGTCATATAAAACTGGGTAGTAGGCTGGATTTGATGCATAGATGTCCCTCCTCATCCTTGTGATTTTTGCCCTAGATTCCAGTTGTGCGCTTGCTGATGTACTTTTGGCAGACCTACTTAGAATTAGCACTTAGCAAATTTTAATGATGACTTTTCAGAGAATAGAATGCGCACATGTTCTTAAAGTATGATATAACAATGTATCTTTGCAGAAACCTGGCAATGAATACAAGGGTAGGATGTTTTGACATTATATGCCTCTCTGGATGTGCACCTCTTGTTATGTCACTGTAACACAGGCAGGGTGTTCTTGCTGGAAATATTTGACTTGGACATACTTATAAGAAAACAGACAAATCCCAAATGTGGACAACTGGTCTGGATTCTTGAAATTTCAGTGTTATTAAGGACCAATTCCAGGGAAAGATTGTGCTAGATTAAAGGAAGACTAAGGGAACATAAGATAAACATTGATTGCATGAACATTGACTAAAGGAAAAGAAAATCCAGCTCAATAGGCCATTTTCTGTATAATTGAGGAAATGTGAGTGTGGACCATATGTTATATAGGAGTACTGTGTTAATGTTAATTCTGTGGGTATGGCGCTGCAGGATAAAAATCCAAGTACTTAGGAGATGAATAATAAAGTACATAGGGGTGGTATGCCAGGAGGCATCTACTAGAACCTACTTTTCAGATGGTTTGACAAAATGGAAGGGAAGTAGGAAGGATGTATGTGTGTGTGTGTGTGTGTGTGTGTGTGTGTGTGTGTAGCAGTATAGCATAAGTTTGTTGTTTTATGCGTATAATTGAACACAGTGCTTTTCGTGGGCTGGTACCCAGTACATTTTTAAAGTATAATTACTTTGGGGCTGGCGAGATAGCTCAGTGGCATAAGTACCTGCCTGGAAAGTGCAAGGTCCAGAGTTTGATCCTCAGTTTTAAAAAAACAAATACCACCCCCCCCCCCAATAAATAACAAAGCAACTCCCCTCAAGACACTTATAATTACTTTAAGGTATTTACTAGGATATTCTGTCTGGAAATGCATCTAAGCCATGCATGTCTGCTCTCTTCAGGAGTGTGGTTTGCGTTCTGTATACACTATAGTATCTTAAATTGGGTGATAGGATATAAGGGCTCATGTTTGCTTGAGTGGCTTACACAATACCCTATGAACTGAGAGTCTCTCTTAAATGTTACAAAGTATAAATGAACAAGCAAGAAAAGTCAGCATGTAGCCAATCTCCTCACTCCAGTTGCCTCAAAGGCCATGTGCCTATCGGGGGCTGGTATTCTTTGGGGGATGCCGCATACAAAGAGGCACATTTCTGGAGTGCATCACTAAGTTATTCTTCTGAGTGGTGAGGCCTAAGGCCAGGATGAAGGGTGCTGCAAGCTTTGACCTTCACCAGCTGAGCAGGGAGGGCAAGAGAAGTTAATATTCTCTTGCATTCTTGTGGGAAATTGTATGCTTTTATGGTGCAAGATGACTAAAGCCAATTTAGCAGCCACTTGTAAAAGTAATTACAAGATGAGAGAAATAACTGTTCTGCTGGTACAGGCTGTGAAAACTAATGAATGCAGCAAATACTCAATGAATAACTGAGTGTGTAGCAAGCATTGTGAAGAATGAATCTGGAAAATTCAAATGATAAAAATATACCTTTACCTTGTGTTGGGGACTTGGAACATGGGGGAAGGAGATATAGGGTACAGTGGAGACAGTTACTAAAACACTGATTTTGATGTATTAGAAGACATGTTTCGAGAATGCAGAAAACATGGCAATGTGGAACTGCGTAAGTTTTCAGAGGTGAGATTGGCCTTGAGTTGACTTGAAGGAGTGTGTCAGGCAAAGAAGCTGGGTACTTTTGGTTTCCATGCAGAGGACTGAACGAGTATAGGTGCTGAGAGACTAACTGGCATCTGATGTGGCTTCAGCTTAATTAGCTCCAGAATAGGAGTCTCATTTCTATAGGAAGAGAATGAGGAACATGGGAAAGAACCTGAGAAGCCCCTTGGAGTTGGAAGGTGATTCAGTTCTAATAAGAGACCATGAATGGAATGCAAAGGCTGATTTGTGAAGGTTCATGGTTTAGGGCAGGGCTTGAAGCAATCAAGGTGACAGCAGAGACTCTGGACCTTGCCAGCTGCAGCACAAAGAGAATAAAAATAGGGTACTCTTGGGGAATTTTTCCATTCCCTCCAACTAAGAGTTTTTACAATTTTAGAAACATTTTAAGGAGGCCTTTAAAAATACTTGGAAGAGAGAAGTGTACTCAAACCTTTGAACAGTTCTGAAAATTTATTACATTTCAAATAGAAAAGAAAGTATCATTTTAGGTAAGTGAACGAACATGTGTGGACTGGTTACTCAACATAATCAGTTAATCTCACAGAATTAGGGAGGAGGGAAGCTATTTAGTGGCCTTCAAGCTCCTTCTAGAACTTTGGCCAAGTTCCTTCCAAGTAGTTGGTGAACTTTTCTGATTTTTGTCCAGCACCCTCAAGGTTTAGTGTACATCTGTAAGCTGTAAAGCATGGACTTTTGCCATTCCTTTTTCCATATCTCTTGCTCTTACACCTGAGAAAATAAACTATAGTGTATAGGTTCTTATTCTGTGTTAGAAATTTGCACACCATGTAATCAAAGATGGATCCAGCTGAGA
>PVKN010008607.1:0-24894 GCA_004027915.1 Capromys pilorides | reverse complement strand
TAAAAATAGCAGAAACAAAGATAGGAAAACAGTAACAAGCAAGAGTACATATAGTACAGAATTTTCAAAACAAGAAAAATTTAACAATGGTTGTATTACATATTTTCATCATCAAATCTGTTTAGATTAATAGATATAGATATGTAAGATTGGTCAAACAATTAAACATTAACACTTTCAATAAACCTCAGTTTTTTTTAACTCTTCCAAATGCATTTTGTATTTAAGTCACTCTTCTAAAAAAATAATAAAAAAAATTGTAGGGGTTGAGGATGCAGAAAACACAGGTCCTGAGATTGATTCCTGGTACCGCCAAAAATTTATTTTATTTATTTCTTCTTTTGAGTCCTTATACCAGGGAGAATATACAATACTTGCATATGTAAGTCTGGTTTATTTCACTAATGAGTATATGTTCAAGATACATCCATTTATATATGAAGTCTTCTAGTTTATCATTCCTTATAGCTGAGTAATATTCCATTTAATGAAAATACCACATCTTTTTCAACCATTCTTCAGATGATGGGCATTTTGGTTATTTCCAAGATTTGGCCATCACAAATTGTGCTGCTGTGAACATAGGTGTACAGATATCTCTATGATATGGTGTTTTCAGTTCCTCTGGAAAAATTCCTAGTAGGGGGATAGCTGGATTGAATGGGATTTCTAGTTCTAGTTTTTTAAGGAGTCTCCACACTGCTTTCCATAATGGTTGCACCAGTCTGCTTTCCCACCAGCAGTGGAGAAGTGTTCCCTTTTTCCCACAGCCTCTCCAACATTTGTTGTTGGTTGATTTCTTTATGATAGCCATTCTTTCTGGGGTGAGATGGTATCTAAGTGTTGTTTTGATTTGCATTTCACGAATGACTAGCGATGTGGAGCATTTCTTCATGTATTTATAGGCTTGTTGAATTTCTTTCTCTGAGAAGTGTGTGTTCACCTCAGATGCCCATTTCTGGATTGGATCTTTGAATTTTGGAACCCTAATGGTTTTTAGTTCTTTATAAATTCTAGATAGGAGACCTTTGTCTGAATACTTATTAGTTAAAATCTTTTCAAAATTTGTGGGTTGTCTTTTCACTCTGTTGGTAATTTCTTTTGATGTGCAAAAGCTTCTTAGCTGGAGGAGGTCCCAGTTGTTGATTCTTTCAAGGGTTAAGCATGCATTTTGATTTTTGGTCATGAACTCTTTGCCTACCCCAATGTCTTCAAGATTTCCTCCAATTTTCTCCTCCAGGAGATTTAGGGTTTCTCTTTTAATATTTAGATCTTTAATCCATTTTGATTTTAGTTTAGTGCATGGTGACAGCCCTGGGTCAAGTTTTAGTTTTCGACATGTGGAGAGTCAGTTTTTCTAGCACCATTTGTTAAAGAGGCTATCTTTCTTCTAGTAAACATGTTTGGCCCCTTTATCAAAAATAAGGTAGCTGAGTGTGTTTGTATTTGCTTCTGCATCTTCTAATCTATTCCATTGATTCTCAGGTCTATTTTTTTGCCAATACCATGCTGATTTTATCACAGTAGCTCTGTAAGATAACTTTAGGTCAGGAATTATAATGCTTCCTGCCTTGTCTTTGTTGCCCAGGATTGTCTTTGCAATTCTAGATCTTTTATGGTTCCAAATAAATTTTAGCATTGATTTCTCTAGGTCTGTGAGGTATGTTGATGGTATTTTGATAGGGATTGCATTAAATCTGTATAACAATGTAGGAAGTATGGCCATCTTCACAATGTTGATTCTTCCTATCCAGGAGCAGGGACTATCTTTCCATTTTCTGAAATCCTCTAGGATCTCTTTTTTCAAAGTACTGTAGTTTTCCTTGAATAGATCTTTTACTTCTTTAGTTAGGTTAATTCCTAAGCATTTCATTTTTTTCAATGCTATTATAAAAGGCATTGTTTCTCTAATTTCTTTCTCAGTGTGTTTGTTGTCTGTGTAGAAGAATGCTATTGACTTTTGTGTGTTGACTTTGTACCCTGCTATGCTACTGAATTTGTTTATTAATTCTAGTACCTTCTTGGTGGAGTTCTTTGGGTCTTCCAAGTAGATTATCATGTCATCTACAAATAGTGATAGTTTAACTTCTTCTTTACCTATTCTTATTCCTTTTATTTCTCTCTCTTGTCTAATAGCTGCAGCTAATGATTCCAGAACTATATTGAATAGGAGTAGCGATAGGGAACAACCTTGTCTTGTACCAGATCTGAGAGTAAAAGACTTCAGCTTTTCCTCATTTAGAATTATGTTGGCCATTGGATTATCATAGATGGCTTTTATGAGATTGAGGTAGAGGTCCTCTATTCCTATTTTCTGTAGTACTTTGAACATGAATGAGTGTTAGACTTTGTCAAAAGCCTTTTCTGCATCAGTTGAGATGATCATGTGGTTTTTGGCTTTGACTTTGTTAATATAGTGTATTACATTGATAGATTTGCATATATTGAACCATGCTTGCATCCCTGGGATGAGTCCTACCTGGTCATGGTGTAAATCTTCTTTATAATTTGCTGTATTCTATTGGCAAGGATTTTATTGAGGATTTTTGCATCTATGTTCATGAGAGAAATTGACCTATAGTTCTCTTTTTTAGTTGCATCTCCCTCTGGTTTTGGTATCAGTGTAATACTTGCCTCTAGGAATGATTTTGGAAGGATTTTTTCCTTTTCAATTTCATTGAAGAGTTTGAGGAATATTGGGATTATATCTTCTGTAAATTTCTTGTAGAATTCAGCGGTGAATCCATCAGAACCTGGACTTTTCTTTGTCAGTAGACCTTTTATTACATTTTGTATTTCATTGACTGTTATTGGGTTATTGAGAGTTCTTATATCTTCTTGATTCAGTTTTGGTAGTTTGTACCTTTCTAGGAATCTGTCCATTTCCTCTGTGTCTTCAATTCTGTGAGAGTAAAGATTCTCAAAGTAGCTATTAATGATTCTCTGAATCTCTGCTGGGTCTGTAGTAATTTCACCCTTTTCATTCCTTATTGCTTGAATTTGAATACTTTCTTTCCTCTTTTTAATGAGGTTAGCTAGGGGCGTATCAATTTTATTTAATATTTGAAAGAACCAGCTATTTGATTAATTAATTCTTTGTATTGTTTTCTTTGTCTCAATTGAGTTAATTTTGGCTCTAATCTTTATAATTTCCTCACGTCTTTGGGCTTAGGGTTTTGTTTGCTCTTCCTTTTCTAGTCGGTTTAGGTGCTGTGTAAAAATATTTATTTGTTCCCATTCTATTTTCTTAATGTGTGAGTTCAGAGCTATAAATTTCCCTTTAAGAACTGTTTTCATTGCATTCCATAAATTCCGGTAGGTTGTGTTTTAATTTTCATTAAAGTGTAAATATTGTTTAATTTCCTGTTTAATTTCATCTGTAACCCACTGGTTGCTGAGAAGGGTGTTGTTTAATTTCCGTGTATTTCTGGGGTTCTTGTGATTTCTTTTGTTATTAATTTCCAGTTTCATTGCATTATGGTCAGATAATATACATGGGATAATTTCTGTTTTCTTGCATATATTTATGTATGACCTGTGCACTAGTATGTGGTCAATTTTGGAAAATGTCCCATGTGCAGCTGAAAAAAAATGTGTATTCAGAAGCGGTTGGATGGAACACTCTGTGTATGTCCACTAAGTCCAGTTGTTCCAATATCTGGTTCATTTCTGCTGCTTCATTGCTAATTTTTTGTCTGCTTGACTTATCTTTTTGGGATAAAGGGGTATTGAGGTCTCCTGTTAAAATTGTGGTATTGGATATTAGATTTTTCATGTCCATTAAGATTTGTCTTATATAACTTGGTGCTCCCGTGTTGGGTACATACATATTTATGAGTGTTACCTCTTCATCCTGAATTTTTCCCTTAACCAGTATGTAGTGGCCTTCTTTGTTTCATTTGATCAATCTTGGTTTGAAGCTTAGACTGTCTGCAAAAAGGATTGTTACCCCTGCTTTTTTTTTGAGGTGCTGGAGCATGTAGTATTGTTTTCCACCCTTTAACTGTTAGCCTATGAGTTTCTTTATGAGTTAAGTGTGTTTCTTGTATACAGCATATTGTTGAGTTTTGCTTCCTTATCCATTCTGCCAGTCTATTTCTTTTAATTGGAGAATTGAGTCCATTTATATTGAGGGTTATAATTGAAGTGTATTGACTTATGATTGCATGAGTTTTACTTACTACTGTTTACCCCTTTTTCTCCTATGTTTAATTGGTTGCCCTATTTGGTGGAATCTTTCTGTTCTCATTTGTTGAGTTCGGGTCATTTTGGTCCCTCTCTAAAATTGTTTTTAGTATACTTTGTAGGGTTGGCTTTGATGTCATGAAATTCTTTAGTTGTTCCTTGTCATGGAAGTATTTTACTTCTCCCTCATACTTGAAGGAGAGTTTTGCATGGTATAGCAGTCTGGGGTAGAATTTGTTTTAATGGAGGACTTGAAGCACTCTACTCCGTGCTCTTCTTGACTTCATGGTTCGTGAAGAGAAATCTGCTGTTATTCTGATGGGTTTTCCTTTAAATGTGATCTGTTTCTTTTCTGTAGCAGCTTTTAGTATATTATTCTTCTGCTGGATTTCTGGGATCTTGACTATTATATATCTGGGTGTGTTTTTAGTTGGGTTGATGTTATTTGGATTTCTGTATGCTTCAGTTACCTGAATGTCCAATTGTTGTCTCACCTTTGTGAGGTTTTCTGCTATTACTTCTGCCCATTTTTTTTATATCATTTGTATTGACTCCTTCTTTTTCATTGACTCCTATTAATCTCATGTTGTTCATTTTTGCATCATCTTGCAGATGTTGAATTACTTTTTCCTGCATCCTAGTTGTTTTTAAGAGACCCTTTCTTACCTTTTCGCTATCTGTGACTTTGTCTTCAAGATCTGAAATCCTATCTTCATTTTTGCTCATACAGTTTTGCCAGCTTGTGATTGAGATTTTATTTTCCCGTATATCTCTTTGAACCTGTTTCATGCAGTCTGTTCCTTTCCTATATTGCTCATTCATGGATTCCATCATTTTTCTAATCTCCTCTAATTTTTTATCAATGTCTTCTTTAGATGCATTTATTAAGTCTTCCATTATAGTTATCCTTTCTTTTTCTATTTCAGAGCTTATTTCTGCTCTCATTTCCTCTCTACCTTTCTGAAGTTGTTCTCCTTCAGACGCTATTAATTTAGAGATGATGTTTTCAACTTCAGAGATTATTCCTGATCTAATTCCCTCTATGCTTTTCTGTAGCTGTTTTTTAACTTCAGCCTCTAGTAATTCAAAGATTTCTTTTTAACTTCAGAGGTTATCTCCAATCCGAGTTCCTCTATATGTTTCTGCATTTGTTTGTTTACTTTAGATGCTATGAATTCAGAGATTTTGGCTGGATGATTCCCATTTTCTTATATAGTAGTGTCTCCTGGGCTTGGGACCTGAGATTGCATTTTGTTCCTTGTCTGTATCATTTTGAGCAGCTGTGATCTTTGGTGCAGGACTGTGTGCCCACTGGTTGTTCGTTCAGTCCAGGCTGCTGGGTTGGCTGAGCTGCTTGTAGGCCGGCAGTGGCGGGGGGGGGTCCTCACTCACCTGGTAGGCCTGGCATTGGATATGCTGCACTGGTGGCGGGCCAGAGGAGGTCTCATGTGGCAGGCCTGGCACTGGCTGATGATGGTAGGCACTGTAGGATACTTCTTTAAAAAAGAAATTATTTAAATAAATGAAATGAGATTCTTTAGGCATCATATTAAGTTGAATCTATTTCATCACTTCAAAAAATGTATTTCCTTTGACATCCATCTATTCCTATCCAAAAGTATGGCTGGATGATCAGATCTCAGTGCTCTTAAGCGCTGGGATCTTGGTAGAGCCGCTTTTCACGCATGCACCTGTTACACCAACTTCGAGATACCTTCACTTCTGAGAAAGTCGAGCCACTTTGGGAGGGCCCTGAACTTCTCTGCCAAAGAACCATGAAAAAAGGAAGTGCTTGGTTTCATAGAAGTGCACTGGATGTTTTCTGTATTCTAGACTCTAAAGATCAGAATGAGTAATAGAGTGACCTTCTTCCTCAGCACATTATTTCAAGGAATTATTGTAAAACTTGGTAAGGGACCAACATAGCCCCCTGTGGGGTGGGCCAGTATGTGTCCCTCTGTGGAACCAATTGTTGAGGTTCGATGCCTTGCACATTTTCCATAATGCGATGATCATCGGAAATGTCACAGTAATTCACCCAACCCCGGTGTGCACCACGCACTGCCACAGATCCCGGAGGCCTCCTGCTGTCTATGATAGAGCCCAGAGAGGCCACCAGCTGGGAGGGGCCAGCTAGGCCTTGGACTTCTGGTTCCTACTCTAGGATACTGTCTTCTGTCTATGCTAACGTACTCCTCCCTCCTTGGCCCCCCTCCCACCCAGTGTGTTACATACACCCTTGCGAATGTCTTGAAGCCTCTCCAACCCTTATCGTTATTATTAGTGATGCTTGTTTAGATGGCTATAGTGTTATGGAAGAAGTAAATTCAGAGCTGTCTCTGGGCTGGCTCTCCAATTCTAAACAGAGCTCAGAACACAGCAGTTCTCTTGGCAGATACAAGGTGCGGAGGAAGCATGAAGGAGACCGGGGCTGTAGAGACATAGGGACAGGGCATTGGGGACCAAGACACCTATCAACTGAGTGTTTAGATGAGTAAGAAATATTGCTCACTGATTGAGAAATGTGTTCAGATTTTCATGCTTAAATGTGACTGGTTCTGGATGTAGTGTCACTTAACACATTCTCAGTAAATATTTGTTGACTTCTTGAGTGAACATATGGAGAGAAATGCAAAGCAGTGAGAAGAATCCCACCCAAATCTTCCTCCACATCCCATGTGCCTCCTGAACGTATGGATTGACCGCTTATCTCCAAGTAGAACCAGAAGCTCTCAGTCACAGAATCAGTGGACAGCATCTTGCACTGCTGCCTAGCAGGGAGTTGTTTTGGGGGACTTTACCTGGCAGGTGAGTTGGAAGCCAGAGACTTCAGGGCACATGGAAGGGACAGCCACACCTTTCAGTCGGCTCTCAGGCACTGTCAGAGCACACACAGTTGTGATGTCCCAATGAGAGCCACACCAGGTCATCTGGTGCATCACGGGAACAAGGATGTCAGCCTGATAGGGACAAATCAGCACAGGATTTTCTCTGGAGCTGAGTAAGAAGATGTCATGATGGCTGTTAGTTTCCTGTGGCTGCCATAACAAACTTCTGCAAATCGGGTGGCTCAGAACAACACAGACTTACTCCTTCACAATTCTGAAGGCCGGCAGTCCACAAGCAAGAAGTTAGGAGGTTACCCTCCTGCCCCAAAGTCCTGGAGAAACCAGGCCTTGCCTCTCACAGACTCTGGGCACTCCGAGACTCCCTCAGGTCAAATCTGTTTCACTCTAGTCTCAACCTCTCTACCTCTTTTAGGAAGACACTTGTCATTGGATTTAGTCCCCCTCCCCCCAGTAGTACTCCAAAATGACCTCAATGACAGCCTTAGCTCAATCACATTGGCAAAGGCCCCTTTTTCCAAATAAGGTGACATAGTTCTGAGAGGATGAGGACTTGGGCCTGTCTTTTGGGAGCTCATCATTCAGCCCACTCTGGTGACACTGATATGTTTCGCACATAGTTCAATGGAGAACAGGATGACAGGGCCAGCCAGGGAACAGGGTAGAAACACAGGCCTCACTGGCTGCTTTGACCAGGGAGGAACTGGCTGGAGAGGAGGCCATGGGAATAAAGAGGAGGAGGTGAACCAGAAGACATTTAATGAAAGAGTGTGTTAGGACTTGGCGACTAATTAATTTGGCAGCTTTTCCAAAAAAAAAGTGCACAGTCATCCAGAAGCTCTTAGGCTATCCATAGGGCACTGGGAATGGAGAGGACTGGTGAGAATGACAGGCACACTTGAGAAGCCATCCATTAAAAAGGATGAAGCGGGCTTGTGTCTGCCAGATCACTAACCCTAACTTAGCATCTTCATGTGCGTTGTAACTGTCATGCGGAGGCTTCCAGGGTCAGCCTTTCCCAGGCCTGTATGACCATGGGCCTGTTTTACCTAGAAGATTGCAAAGAATAAATGGTCCCCACACCTCTGGGAAAAGGCCTGTGTTTCTACCCTGTTCCCTGGCTGGCCCTGTCATCCTGTTCTCCATTGAACTATGTGCGAAACATATCAGTGTCACCAGAGTGGGCTGAATGATGAGCTCCCAAAAGACAGGCCCAAGTCCTCATCCTCTCAGAACTATGTCACCTTATTTGGAAAGAACACTGCTGTTCAGCTGCTCCTCCTGCTCTGCAAAGGGAAAGTGAGTGAGCGCAGAAAGATGCAATGGAGGAATGTTGATGCAGTGGTCCCCTGAGAGCCAGGTTTGCTTCCTGGGTCCCCACACCAGCCCCAAGAGATCCTGGCATTGGCCAAAGCCACTCAAGGGTATGCACAGGGACTCCTTGATTTTTAAGTCTACACAACTGTCCTGTAGTTTGGTTTCTTCTTTCTCTGGTATCTTCTTGCCAGCAGAAGTTGCTGCCCTAGAGGAGATGGTTCATAAGTTTTCAACCAATGTGTAGCTGGGAGCCCCTGCATGGCCAACTCTCATGTTGCTTGGAGAAAATGCTGAGCAGCAAGAAGGCTGAGCAAGGAAGGGTGTTGGGGATAGCTGGTGGCAGAGCCCAGGGCACAGGGATAAATTGAGACCCTTCTGGTTGTATAAGTTTGCGTACTGGTGTGTTCCACCCCTCCTCTTCCCTCTCCATGCAGCCCCTACAATGGCAACAATAATTTTAGGTCTTCCAGACTTTAGCCCTCCCTGCCTCACTTGCATGGAAAACAGCCATTATCAATTACAGAAACAGAGACATCAGTTTTGCAATTAATAAAGAGAGTAGCTTAGATTTCCCGAGTACTTCCTAGGCACCAAGCACCAAGGCAAGTATACTGTGTGTAAACTCACATTTCATTTTCACTAAAGCCTTAAGAACTGGATGCTGTTAGCCATCTGACTGGATGTAGGGCATAAGGAACATGAGATGCTTAGAGGTTCAATTAGCTGCCTACGGATGCAGGGCAAACACATGGCATGACCTGGGTAAGGCTTCAGGCAATCCAGTGTTAAAGCTGACCCAAGTGCCAGACTGCAGATTTAGGTACAGGTGTTTTGGATTTGAACATTGGTAAGACTCATGAATGGAAATGTCCAGAAGGCAGTAGAGGATCCAGGGCAAGGTGAGGTCAGGGCTATCAGGGACCCAGAGCCAGTGGGGGACCTGTTTTATCTAGATGAATCAGATAAATTAATAAGATAAAAGTGAATAGCTAAGTTTATACAAACCATGAGGCCAAGAGTCAGGTACAGATTTTCAGCGCAGAAAGAACTTCGTGCAAAGATGTTAGGTCTCAGGAGGACATTTCTTAAATACAGAGCTGGAAATAACTGAATACGATCAGTATTGTCTCAGCCCATGGGCCAAACATTCCAGCTGTAAAGAAACAGGCCCAGATGCAAATGTTTCTATTCTAAATCACACTGCAAAGAGACAGAATCTCTTGGAGGCTTAAAGAATAGAGAGATCTCACCAGCCTCAGAAGTGCACTGGGAAACTGTGGTCCTTGATTAAGAGCTAAGGAGAGAAACTGATGGTACCATAGTGTTGCCATAGCAACCATCACCACAGCTTCACCACATCCCCAGTCCCTGTAGATCTTGAGTCCCCCCAAGAGCAGGCCTGTGTGTCCCTTATCAGGGCCTTCTAGCACTTCCCATGACAGAGACCCCATAAGTTGACTGAGCCGAGGAAATAGGAGCCAGCCTCATCTGCTGTTGGATCTGTTACCCAACATTAAAGTGTTTTCACCGACCCATCACTATTTCATGGAAATGTCTGAACTTTCTCCCTGTAGGCCAGGACAACTGCGCGATAAATCGCTGCTCACTTGTACCAAGTTTCATTCCTTCTGATTCATTGCCCGCTTCAGAGTCCTTTTAAAATTTCAGTTTATGGACTGCACTTCCTGGTGGTTCCCAGAGAGAAATGAGCCTGGATTCCAGGGAATGCAAATGTCTTCAAGCTTGGAGCCAGCTTCGAGGCTCCCTGCAAAGGTCCCTTAAGCCTCTAAGTATTTCCTCTCGTAAATCACACATCACTGGCACAGGCAGAAGGTTTTCAAGCGACTTCTTTCTTGTTAGGAGACCTTCACTGAAAGGTCTGCTGGGGAGACAAAGCGGTCGTTCTTGGCAGTTTTACTGTGCTCTTCTTGGGTTTAGTTTAGTGTTGCTTTTGAGTTTAGTTGTATGTTTATTTGTTTGTTTTGCTTTGTTTTGTCCTCCAAAGAAACTGTTTCTGCAGTGCTGCACTGCAGTGCTTGAATGGCCCTTGGTGTGTTTTTGGCTGGGACAAAAGGCGGTATGTGTAAAAGGAGCTTAATATGTCACTTGGCAAATAGCACGACTTTTGTGTGACACATTTGCAGCTAGGTAATGTAGATCTCTGGGGCCAGGGATGGGTTATGGCTTAGCAGGGGCACCTAGATCCTCTGTAGAGTTTTGGTCTATGTGTGCAATTTACTTTTGCTTCAGCCTAGAATAGTCTCTTGCATCTATCTGCCCAGTGGGGGGTTGGATCAAGCATGCTGCAGGTATGGTTAAGAAGGAGGCACAGAGTGTGGCGCCACTTAGTCGTGTGGTTTCACATGAAGCATACAGAAAAATGACGGGAATGAGGCCCACGTGTCCACTGAGTTTGTGCTGAAGCTTTATGGCCAGTGCAGTGGTATCAAGAGGTGGTTAGGTCAGAGGTTCTGCTGTATGGATGGGATCAGGACTCTGGTCAAGAGCCTTCCACAGGGTTCAGCCTGTTAGTGCCTCTGCCCTCTGCCTTGTTTTCTATTTATTTGATACACAGTTCAGACACATGGTGATCTTCCATCTCAGCCTCCCCAGCACTGGGATTATAGACATGAGATACCACCCCTGGTTTAGGGGCCAGCACAGCACACCCAGGGTCCCAGCCCAAGCCTTCTGCCTCATGAGAACATACATAACTCAAAAGGAGAATTAGGAACCCCTCACAGACCAGACCTTCTAGTGCATGGCTCTTGAGCCACCTGCTCTCAAGGATTTTGTTAGAGTAGCACACAGGGGCTGAGACTGCCATGCACCGGAAGGTACCAACAACTCTATTCATTAAAAAAAAAAAAAAAAAAAAAAGCACCTGGCCAAGGAAGAAATCAGTTCTTCTGAAATAGAGGACAACAGCAGAAGTTACTCATGTGACAGTGGTGGAAGTTTCTAGAACATCTACTTTGTTTGTTTTAATGTATTTGGTACAGGGTCTCACTACGTAGCTCAGACTCATAGTGATCATCCTGTTTTCAGCCTCCCCAGAGCTGGGATTACAGGCATGTGCCACCACACCAGTCTCAGTAACTGGCTCAGTGCGCCCAGGGGTGGGGCCAGGGCTCACTGGGTGCTGAGAATTGAACTCTGATCCCTGCACTTTCCTAAGCAGGCACTTAGTCCACTGAGCTATCTCTCCAGCCCTAGAACTTCTACTTTATCAATGCTCATATTCACTGCCCTTCAAACATACAACCAGAAAGCGGAGGGTCTGAATGGAAAAGATAAAAGTCACTGCTCCGCTCTGCTTCCCAGTGTTGATTAGGCACACATCCGCATCACTTTAGTTAGTACTTACCATTGTTTTTGTGTATTTTCTTCAAATTTGGCTGCTTTTCCTCATTAGTGTTATTTGGGTTTTGCTGACTTCCCCTGCATTTTGGTTCCTGCCCTAATGCCCTACCCAGTGTACCTTAGCTGTGAGCCTGGGAAAGTGTCCAGAGTCAGGCTTAAGAGAGCCTAAAATTCTTCCACTCTCAGACAGACACCCAAAGTGGGTATGATTGGCCTCCTAATCTTTCATGTGAGTTCTAGGAATCGAACTCAGAACCTTATGCTTGCCAGGCAAGTGGTGTACCAGTCAGCTATATGTCCCTGACCATCAAAGTGGTTATGACTAGAAGTCACACACATTGAAAATAGGAGACACCTACCATGGAATTCCACCATTCTCCCCCACCTCTGCCATCGTCAGGGACAGCGGAAGGATTAGAGGCGGGTGCTCTTGTCTGTGTGCTGAGTTTTCTGTATGTGGCGTTCCTTATCTCTTTGGGAGTCTGGGCCCGTGAGAACATCAGAAGCTGCCACTAGAGGCCGTTGTCCAGCAAGCCCACAGGTGGCCATGGGAGGCAGTGGGCCGGTGGCACATAGGTGAACTCAGCACCCAGCCTGAGGTCCCTTCTTACCACGACCATGACGCCTTCCTCGCCGTCCACTCCAGTGAACAGTGTTCTCCTCTGGAAAGTGGAAGTAAAATCTCTTCCCCCAAGAGCAGGCCTCTGATGCATGTTCTGTTCTTGGTGTCCCATAGTGGACGCCAAACTCCCTCGCTGGGCTGCAGCTTCTGTCTCAGAGACTGGAACCCCTGAGCATTGGCTGTTGGATGCTAAGGAAGCTGCTCTAAGGAATTCATCCGATTTCTCAGCTGGGCTTGGATAAAGCAGGAACTGAGGGGAAGTCTCTCGATATCGTGTGCAGTTGATGTTTAGGCCTCACAGAAAGCAAAGAAGTGTGGCTCACCTGTGCTCGTCCCTCGCACCTTTACACGACACAGGCAACACTGAGGAGCCAACCGAAGACTCTGACTCTTACAGCAAAGACAACCGCGTCGTTGGCCAAATCACTCTCCTCTCCCTGGCCTGCTGCTCCGCCCTGTTCCCAGCCTTTTCAGGACTGGATGTGGCCTGTGGAGGGTGGGCCGGACCTGCCAGCCTCGGAGTCTCTCTTTCCCCCTCTTCTACGTGGCTGTGCATCTCCAGAGTGATCTTGGGAACCATCTGCGAAAGGACACAGCACCCCTGCACCCTGGGTCCCCAAGGACAAAGAAGGCAGGTGTGCTCCTGCCCCAGCATCTGGACCTCACCCAAGCTAGAACAAAGCTCTGTTCAGGCCATTGGCTCTCCAAGGAGTACCTGGTACAGCAGCTGGCTTCCCCGTCACTCAGTGACACAACTTTAAAAGCTTTTCTTTTAGGATAATCCTTGGTATCCTTCCAAACGTGACAGTGTCATTTTACATTCTATCACCATCAGAAGACAAATTTCATAATTTCATAGAAAAACTAACTACATGGCTTATCTATTCAAATATACTATGTATGGTAATCATACAAAATAAGGACTATCTGTCAGCAAGAGGTCTGTTTGATTTTTCACCTAACAGTTTCACCTGAAAGCGAGGGTTAGTGATTAACTACCAATAGTGTGTTTTAAAGTAGATTAAACACTCCTGATGCCAGGTGCTACCCTGAGAAGAGAGAGGTTAGTAAAGACAGGAGAAATAAAGCTATTTCTCTAAATTATTAAAAGCTAGAAAATTATCAAATGTTTGCTTAAAGTACCCCTTATACTTTTATGCTAACTTAAACAAAGTATTTGAAAATAATTTTTTACTTTTCCTGTCTTCCATTTCATCAAATGTGAAATGAAGGAAACTTACCATAGTGTTGAGAAGTGCTAATCATATCTGCTTCCCAGCCTAATGCTAACATGGTAAGTACTAACTAGTGCATGCAGTAAATATTAAAACCTTTGATGGGCTGGGGAGATAGCTCGGCAATCTAAGCACCTGCCTGGCAAGTGCATGGACCCAGGTTTGATCCTTGGCACTGCATGTCACGCTGGCCCTGGAATCTCAGGTGTGCTGTTCCAGCCCCTGAAACAAGGCTTGGTTGAGCACACCTGTAATCCCAGCTCACAGGAGGCTGAGACAGGAGGATCACTACAAGTCTGAGTTTGAGCTGCATAGCAAGACCTTGTATCAAATGAATGAATGAATGATTTTTTAAAAATTTTAAAGCCTTTGACTTTTATTGAATGACTTGATTTGCTGGGTTTGCTTAGGAATTATGCTAAGGAACATGAAGTATTCTCAGAAACATGCAAAGCATCTTTGGCTGTGTACCCCACATCCAGTGGTGCTAGATGGTGTGTCATTGCTATGGTATCACTTTTTCCATTTCTATTTATTTCACTCTTGTCACTTTTGCTGAGAGCTGTAATATTTATCTTCCACAACACTTTTTTTTTTTTTTTTTTTGAGAGAAAGAGAGTAAAACAGTTCTGGGAAAAGTATTCCTAACGAAAGAGCAAATTCTCTGTGTGAGCTGGTCGGGGACCCCATGGAAGAGCAGACAACCAACCTTTGGAGTGGCTGCTTCACCAGCTGGTGGCCCTGATACTCCATGCCTAGCCTGTGGCTGGCTCCAGCCAGTGGAGGTTTGCAGGAGTCAGAAAGCCCCATGTCACTGTGATGAGGCTGCGTGGCTGGCCACTCAGCTGCTGTGGCTGGCAAGAGGCGGAGAATAGAGTGGCAAAGTAGACAAGAGATGAAAGGAGGAAAAGATGTTCGAGGTCAGAAGTCACTTTGGAGGTTGGCTGTTCCTGGGGAGGCCACACATCGGTCTCTGTGCTGTTTCCTTGGGTCTAAGTATCACATGTGCACACATTTAAGGACCAAGCTCTTTCATTACCCAGCATAAACATGGTAGCATAACCAGCCCTCAGAGGTGGTATCAGTCCACGTGCCAGGGATCTGAGAGACTTTACAAAGGATCTTTCCCTAAAATGTTCGCTTATCCAGTGTGCCTTGATTAAGGAAATCTCATACACAATTTATGCTTCGGGGCTGCAGTAGTGTTGCCCTATTTCACTCATGTGATCACCTGATAGATATGCACCATGCCCTCATCTCCCCCCAGAGGAAACACACTTGGCTCTGCCTTCATGAACTCTACGTCTAGCTGAGGAGATGAACCCATGGGAACCCTGTACTGTGAGGATGAAAGGGCCCAAGGGAAGAGTGCAGGGCTGGAGGGGGGGGCAGGAAATGGGATGGGGAGAAGCAGATTTGGGAGCCAAAATGCCTCACTGGAAAAGTGTGCTTCTATTCAGAACCCTAACCTGAGCAGTCCTTGCCTAGAGAAAAAAGGGAAAAGATTCCATCCATAGGAGAAGAGGGGGAGGAGGAGGAGAGGAGGAAGAAGAAAAGGAAGTGGTGGTGGAGGAGGTGGTGGTGATGGAGGAGAAGGTGGTGATGCAGAAGGAGGAGGTGAGGGAGGAGATGGTGGTAGCAGTGGAGGAGGAGGAAAAGGAGGAGGAAGAAGAGGATGAGACTTGGAGAGAGGAGGAGGAGGAGAGGAAAAAGGAGAGGGGAGATAGATCCCAAGACTAGAGGGTAACAGGAAAAGGTTAAAAGAATGAGAAGTATGGGATGGGATCAGATCCCACTGGACTTCCAGTATCTGGCCTAGTTAAGTACTTCTTGATTCCGGCCCAAGGGAAGCCTTTAGAGTAATAAAGGAATGGTGCGTTTCCATTTTTGTTTTAAAATATCACTCAGAGTAGAAGAGTGGAGATGAGGAGCTCACTGAAAAAGTCTAGAGACATGGTTGCCTTACCCAGTGGAGACAATGAGGACAGATAAAAGCAGAAGAATTCAAGATATATTTCAAAAATGGACCCATCCATGGCACATGGTTAAGACTCTCAGCTGTGGAGACAGAGCCTCTGGATTTGAATCTCCGCTTTGCCACTGACTAACCAGTTCTGTGACCATGAACTGAACTTCTCCAAGCCTTGCTGCTTTCATCTGCAAAAATAACTGTCAACTTGTTCCATGATTTAAATGATGCTGTCCACTTCTGTCACTTAGCTTAGTGCCCAGTGGCACAGTAAATGTTATCATTGTTCTTCTGTTGAGAAGCAGGAAGAAGTAACATTTCAACTGTTATCACTTGCTCTTTGCTGTGAATTAGTTCCTCAAATACTACATTAGTTAGCTTTCCATTGCTGTGACAAGAAACCTGAGACAACCAACTTCTGAGGAGGAAAGACTTACTTTGGCCCTCAGTTTCAGAGGTTTCAGCCCATAGTCATTGGTCCTGTTGTTTTGGGTCTGTTGTGAGTGGGAAGATTATGCAGTGGAACAGATGTACTCCCCTCATGGCAGCCTAGAAACAGAGAGAGGAAGGACCTCAATCCCAGGATGCCTTTCTGGGCCACCCCCATAGTGACATCACTTCCTCCCCTAGACCCCATCTCCTGAGGTTCCACTAAAATGAAAAATGTTTTTAGATAAAGTTTGACTTCCTAAAGATGTAACCAGTACTAGTTCCAAATACTCTATACACTATTAAGAATTCAGATACTGTGCTGCCCAGCAAGAGGCTGTTAGAAATCCAGTTTTCAGGCTGGTCAATTCTTGATGCCATTCTGAGAAATGTGTGAGTACAGCACAGTTGAGAAGCTGGACCCCCAAAGCACCAGACCACCCACCTTCCTAGCCTCACTGGCAATATGTGTTCGTCATTTTTAACAATTACTTTCAGTGTGTTATTTGATTTTATGTTTCTTTGGTTACTACTGGTGCTAAATTATCCTCCATAGTATATTTTCTTCCAGTTTCCAATTCATAGTCTCTCCCATTTTTATTTTGTCATTTTTCCAGTAGGTCATTTTGGGTGTTTTGTTTTGTTTTATTTTTGTTTTAAACTGTATTTGTTATTTTGCTTGTGTGAAAAAATTAGAATTTTTTAAAAAACAAACCAACCAAGATCATGCCTTGCTATATTTGTCTCTCTAAAAGAGAATGTTAAGTATAGTTCACTTTTTAAAAATATCCTTATAAAGCTCTAATTCGTACATCATACAGCTGACTGACTTAAAAATGCACAATTGTATATTTTGTTTTGTATCTTCGCTGGGTTTTTCAAGCGTTGCCATAAAATAACAGTACAACATCATCACCCTAAAAAGAAGCCCTGTATCTACTCAGTCACTCCCCATTTCCTCTTAGGCTCCTCAGGCCTAGAACCCCTAGAAATCTTTTTGTCTCTTCACATGTGATTATCCTGGACATTTTCTTTAAATAGATTCATTCAGCAAATGGTGTTTTGGTGCTGTTGTTCCTCATTAGCATTGTAGTCTCAAGCCATCTGTCCTGTAGTTATGATGAGTACTTCTTTCCCTGTCGCTCATAATACCCCCTTGTGTGGATGAACACATTACTAATTCATTCATCCAGGGATGGGCATTTTGAGCTATTGTGAAAAATGCTGTGGACATGCATGTGCAAGCTCCCGGGCAGGCATCGCTGATCATCTCTCTTGGTGATACCTACAATGCAAAGGAGTGGCTCAGACGGTGTTTCTACATTTAACTTTATGCCATAGCCATATTTCCTCCAGGGCAACTGTGCCTTTTACATTAGCCCCACAGGCATATAAAAGTTCTGATTTCTCCATGCCCCTCCAATGTTTGTTATTACCTGTATATTGGATTAGGGGTATAAAGTAGTGTTATACTGTGGTTTTGATTTGATTTGAGTTTACTAAGGATGCTAAACTGTAGTTCTTATTACATCT
This sequence comes from Capromys pilorides, assembly GCA_004027915.1. Classification (NCBI taxonomy): domain Eukaryota; kingdom Metazoa; phylum Chordata; class Mammalia; order Rodentia; family Capromyidae; genus Capromys; species Capromys pilorides. Next base: position 7,395 of record PVKN010008607.1, on the reverse strand, counting down.
TTTCAAGCAGAAATGTCCGTTCAAATCCTTTGCCCACTTTGTAGTTGAGTTGTCACTGTATTATTAAGTTGTCAGAATTCTTTATATATTCTGGATGCAAATTCCTTAACAGGTATGTTTTGTAGATATCTTCTGTCACTCTCTGGGTCACCTTTTCACTATCACCATAGCGTCAGCAGCAGTAGCACAGAAGTCTCCAGCTTGGATAGAGTCCCATTCGCTCAGGTTTCCCTTTGTCAACTGTCCTTTTGGAAACCATTTGCCCAACCCCAGGTCATAAAATTATGCCTATATTATCGTCTATGAGTTTTTAAATGTTTAACCTCTGTATCCAGGTCTGTATACTCACGCCCTGCAGCCTCTACAATAGAATTCAAACTCAGTGTCTTAAAGCAATACACGTTTATCATCTTCCAGTTCTGAAGGTAGGCCTCGTCAGGCTGCAATGAAAGTGTATGCGAGACTGCATACCTGTGCACCTTCTTGGCAAGTGTCCCTATCTTCTTGCCTCTTCCAGCATCTAGGACAATGCCTAGGTTCCCTGCTTTATATCTTCAGCAATGGCAGGTTGAGTTCTTACATCAAGCCCCTCTGATTCCTCCCCTGCTTTGTTCTTCCATACTTTTTTTAAAAAAATAAACTTTATTTATTTATTTATTTATTTATTTATTTATTTATGTTATGGCCGGCTCAGCCTGTCCTGGCGGTGGGGCTGGCGCAGCACGTGGTGCTGGGGATAGAACTGTGGTCTGCGGTTGCCTAAGCTTGCTTAAACGACGCTTTAGACTGCTGAGCTATCTCACCAGCCCTGTTCTTCCATACTTACAGACCCTAATGATTAATCGTCCCTGCCTAGAGAGTCCAACATAGTTTCCTTATTTTAATCATCTGATTAGCTACATTAATTCCATTTACTACTTCAAATCCCCTTTTCCATGTAATGTAACCTAGTCATAATTTCCAGAGATTAGGACATGGACATCTTACAGATATCTTGGGCACCTACCACGGTCCATGATTCATTTATTTATGTATATATCACAAGATGTACTGCTACATGTATACATTGTGGAATTGACTGAGTCTAATTAACATGTATATCCTCACACTTCTGTGGAAAAAACTCTTGAAGTCACTCAGAACTTCTGACGTTGACAGTGTTTTGTTGTGAGCTCTAGTCCCCATGCTGTGCTGATCCATGTGGAGTTCATTTTCATGTGTGGTATGAGATAGGGGTCCAGCTTCATTCTTTTGCTTGTGGATAATCACTTACCCCAGCCAAGTCTGTTGAAAAGACCACTCCTCCCACTGATGTGGTCTACTGTGGTCTTAAAGTATAACATCAACATTTGTCAATATCCATAAATATGTGACAAGGTGCTTTATTTAATTTTTTTTTTTTTTATGGACAGCTCAGCCTGCCCTGGGGGTGGGGCTGGCGCAGCATGTGGTGCCAGGGATCGAACCGCAATCCCTGCGATTGCCTAAGCTTGCCTAAACAGGTGCTTTAGACCGCTGAGCCATCTCGCCGGCCCAACATGGTACTTTAAATGATTGAATAGGATTTCACTTGTCGTGTATGCCAGTAGTGTATTGAGCTCTTCTCCTATGATTAGACATTGTATCCATCATCTCACTATTAAAATTGTCTTTATTTCATTTTTGAGGTTTTGGGAAAAAATCCACATGAACCTTTTTCCTTTCTCTGTCTTATAATTGGCTTTGAAATTATCCCCCCTGCCCCACCACACTAGGTCAAACTCTTAGCCCTTTTCATCCAGACGATAGCCATAAGCCTGGCTGCTCTCCCAGCTTTCTGTCTTGCCCCCTTCCAGTCCTTTCCCCATATAACAAAGGGGGCTTCACAAAATGCAAAGCTTGTCCTGTACCTGCAGCCCTTGCGCTTACAATAGATTCTTATTAGGGAAAAAACCTCTTTTTCACAGCTCCTCCCTTTGTCCTCTGCCCAAGCTGATGCCATGGTCCTCCTCCTGCTCAGCCTCTATTCAGCTGCACCTGCTCCTTCTGTGGTTGTCATGAAAGCCAGCATTGCCCTCCCGCCAGCCAATCTCCCTAATGAGGCCTGACCTCTTGGGTCACCACCTATCTCCCTCTTGCAGCCCCGTCCTCACTGCAATCTCAAATGCATTTGCTGGGTTTTGTTAATATTGGCCTCCAGAATGACTGGGGCTGGGGTTGGGGTTGGGGCTGGGGCTGGGGCAGGGGCTGTTCCGCTAATCACTGCATTTCCAGGTTCTTGTACACAATAGATACTGAAGTTTGGGGCTAATGAACAAGTTAAATATATCTGCTACCATGAATTGGACTTTTAGGGGTGTTGTTGTTGTTTATGTTGTTGTTGTTGTTGTTGCGGGATCAGAGTTCGAACTCACAACCTTGCACTTGCCAGGCAGGCACTTATGTCCACCACCCCTCTGTTTCCTTGCTTTTGTTGTTTGCATAAAACCTTAAATCCCCTGTAATTTATTTCAACCAATGATATAAATTAAGGAAAAACTTTAGATACTACCCCATGCCTAGCCATATTCCCAATTCTTTTCCTCTCTTTCCTTGATGGTTTGAATCAACTTACTGATTGCATGCCGATTCCTTCTGCATATTTAGTTAGGCAAATGATTTTTTTATTCCTTCACTGGTCATATTTGGTCTACTTTATTATAATTTCATGTTATGTTTTAATATCTGGCAGCCAAGAAAATAAGGCTTTATAAAATAATATTTTAGCTTGTACAATTTGAATTAAATTTACTGGAGAGCGAGGTACTGCTGAGGACAGATGTACAGTAATAAATCAGAGCGGAGCATTACTGCACTTGCAGGGCCATCGTGTTTCCTGTCCTGTGACAACTCTGTGGGCTCTACCCTGGGAATTTGCAATGCAGTAAGCCAAGGCGTGCTGACCCTTGAGACTCTGAGAAGTTCTGGTTTAGAGAAGGTAGTGGAACTAGACGACAGTCAATATGAGATTAGACCCATGCCTCCTCTGCGTTGGCCCCACCTTGTGCTCTCCGAGCGAGGACAGCCCTGCCCTGCCTGCCTCTGTGCACATCTTCCTGCTGGTGTTGGTGGACCTGCTCCGGGCTCGCCTTCAGAGCCCCGACCTTGCTGAGCACAGCCCTCATTTCAGTGAATTCGGCAGGTGCTGCCCTGGCCCCACAGCTGCACTGCTGGTCAAGCTGCCCAGGCATCCAGGCTTTGGTTCAAACTGGAGAAGAACAAGGACATGCTGACTCCCTTTGCTGTAGCTTCTCATGGGTTTCCTTATTTTTAGTGCAGATCACTTGTTGGAAAATGCAGCAGCAAAATGCTTTGCTCCTCCCTACTTCTGCGACTATCTAGTGATGCTTTGGTTCACCCAGCAGGAGCATTAATTATAAATCCACCTCCCCAAGAACCCACTGCCTAGTTGAAAGAGACTTCCCCCCGCCTCACCACATACTGCATGTATGAAGAAATAAATACACAGTTTGCCAAGTAATGTGCACCTCTCTGAAGACACCTACAGCTTCCTTCTTCCTTCGTACAGAGACATACTTTGCAAGAAAAAAACAGCCCTAGAGGTAAAAATCTATTGTCCATTTCCTCTTCCTTGTTATTAAGACAGAAGTACAGAATTATATTTCTTCATGAAATGTGTGGTTTTAGACCACAGACATTGGTTTTTGTCGTTTTTAAATATACAGTCTCTGCTCCCTTCTTTTCCCTGTCTAGGGTACCCAAATGTTAGCATGGAAATATTGCCTTTTCCTGAAGGGAACTTAGGGGAATTTTTCCCACTCCTTTTCCCCTTCCTGGTGTCTGAGATACCGGCATCTTTAGAAACCTCTCCTCTCAGAATAAGCAGATGGAGTTTATCGTGAGAGCCTCCTCTTGGTGTCTTCCATTGCACAGCACGTGCAGAATGAGGTAGACCATGCTCTGGTTGTAGGGACACAGAGAAAGCCTCCTCTCCTGTCACCAGGGCTTGATGAAGGCAGATGCACTCAGTGGCAATTCTAGTGCATTCTGATGAATTTTCCACTGGAACTCATCAGGCATTGCTGCAGACAGAGGCCAGAGCTCTGGGCAGGGAGTCCCATGAGACATAGCTTCCAGAAAAGGTGACACTTAAGTGTCATTGGGAGGGAGGGAGATTCGTGGATGTGTTCATTTATTTTATTATTATTTTGGGGGGCAGGGGACAGGGTCTCGCTATGCAGTTCAGGCTGGCCTTGAGCTCACTTTTGTAGCCCAGGCTGATCTTGAACTCACACCTGATCCTCCTGCCTCTGCCTCCCAAGAGCTGGGATTACAGGCGTGCGCCACCACGCTTGGTTTGTGTTCATTTATTTCAGTCATCTATTTTTTTCTTTTCGGTACCAGGAATCGAACTCCTGGCCTTGCACTTGCCAGGCAGACACTGTGCTGCTGAGGTAAATCCCCAGTCCCCATTTATTTCAACCATTCGTGCTTCCTATTGCGTTACATCACTTATTTTTTGAATGGGGGTTACCACATGTTCAACAAGTCGGTAAGTTTGGATGCAACGTTGTCATCCAACAGAAATGGATGTAATTTAACGATTTTTCAAATAGCCACATTGAAAAAAGTAAAGTGAAACAACAAATGAAATTGTTTGAATACTTTATTTAACCCAATATATTCAAGGTATTACCATCTCAGGGTCTGATCAGCGTCGCGAAGGGTGAATGAGAGAAGTTACTGTCCTTTTTCTTAGCAAGCCTTCCGGTTGGCAGCAAGTACATTTGCTGCTTACGACTATGTTGCAAGGTGGAATAGCCACACCTTAGGTGCGCGGTACTGTAACACCTAAGTGTCATTGGGATGGCACAGATGCCATCTGAGATGGCACAGATAGAGAGTGCAAAATTTCCCTCCTATTCCTGCCCTAAAGCTGCTGAGACCTGCCTCTTTGAGGGTAGCCACAGATCACTCAAGAGTGTTTTTCTACCCCTAGTTACTACTTACACAAACACGTATATGTAAATAATAGGTCAGTGATCCTGTTGTTGTGTACTTTACTTTTTTCATTCTGTAATAGAGTTTTGTGTTGTTTCTGGTGGTGACAGAGGAAGCGACCTCGGTTTTTGCTTTTTTCTAAACTGCTACAAAATATGCCACTATGTATACCCCAGGTTATTCAGTTAGCCCCAACTGGTGCCTTGGAAGTAGTTTGCAGTAATTGGTGTTTAAGAACAGCTTGAGCTGAGCGCTCAGAGACCAAGAGCAAAGATGCTGACGTAGTGACGCTAGGAGATGACATGCTGGAGAGGGGCAGCAGAAGGGAGGCCTGGAACACAATGACACAGTTGGGGGTCATTTCTTGTGGTTCCAGAAGGTTGAATGGCAGAGAGAGTAAGAACAAAAGGCAGAAGGAAGAGGCTTCCAACTGTCGCATTGACTTGGGCTTGGGCGTCATTCCTCAAGGTGCTTCAAAAGGTTTCAAGAAGTGGGGGAGCAGTGTAAGTGGTGGAATTAATAAATACGGGGGATAGAAAGGATAAGTCTTCCCTACTGATGAGTTCCAATGAGGAAAAGCAGAAGACAGAGGGGACAGAAAACCACCATTAGCACACTGCAGTGACGATGACTACAGGCCAGGTCGGCAGATGGATGTCAGGATGAGTGGGTGGTGTTTGAAGGAGAAGTAGGGTATTTGCAAAGCCTCAAAGTGGTGCCCCATTGTATTTATTAATGACTATGATAGTTTTGACCCTTGCCCAAATACTCTTTGAGACATCCCTTTTGGAACATGGCCCTTAATTTTACTAGATCTACTGACCCATTTCTATTGAACAGAATATGCTAAAGGAAAGGAATAGCTTTACCATGGAGAAACTTGTGAGCACCATTTTGAGCAAGTGGTCACGGTTAGCACCACCAGGCAGTGATATTGCATTGCTGGAAGACACCCCTAGTGGATGGGGTGAGAAGGCGTTCTGCATAAAAACCAATGAATACCTGTCTAATGGTATAAAAGCATCAGGCCAACCCAAATTGAGGAATAATCTAAAAATTACCTGAGTGGTGCAGTTCAAAACTATCAAGGACATAAAAAAAAAACAAAGACAGAAATTACCTTAGACCAGGAAAGACTAAGGAACAATGACTAAGATGCTGCATGGTATCCTAGATTGTTGTCTAAAACAGAAAAAGGTCATTTGGAAGGAAAGGATCTCAGTGAAGCCTGTGGTTGAAGTAGTATTATTACATTGATTTTAACCTCTGAGTTCTCATATATGTACCACGTACCAGTGGTCACTTAAGATGTTAACATTAGTACTGGGTGAAGATGGATGTATCATGACCCTCTGCCCTATCTTTGTAATATTCTATAAATATAAAATCATTTCAAAATAGAAACCACAGGACAGGCATAATTGCACTCACATTGTAGAAGTAGCCCAGTAGTTGTGTTGCAGGAGGAAGAAGGCTAGAAGGAAAACAGACCAGAGTAAGGAGGTAGCTAGAGAAGCTTAGAAGGAATGGTGGAAGGCAGGATAGGCGCGAAGGCCGGAGGAATCTGGAGGTTTGTGGAAGGAAGTATGGTAAGGCCTGCTGGTGGTTTGGATAAGGAAGTGAAGGGGTGGAAGGACCAAGGTGACCTCCCGTTTTCAGCCTCTGGGCATCATGTGGTGAATAATGTCATTGGCAGAGATGGAAGAAAAGGAATTTTCAGAGATGTAAAGGCTTGCTGTAGATCTGTGGCACTTAGACTACATTGGCAGGATCCTCATAGCCACTGGGCATCTGGACCTGTGGCCTGCAGGTTCAAGGGACATCCTAGTTCTGGCTACAGGTGGATGAGGACTCTTGGGTGTGTAAAGGGGAGCTGAAGACCATGAAAGGGTGGACGTTGACACCAGGAGAGTGGATAGAGAGAAGAAGGGGCCCGCATTGCAGCACTTGGGATCTTGGCCTAGGAGCTGTCAGGGAGAATGGAGAGTGACTGGAAGAGCAGTGATGGCGTGAGGCTGGCATTCAGAGCAGGGATCTGGGGAGGGAACAGGACACGCAGGCCAGAACCCTGGCACTGCCACCTCCTGCCATATGTGACAGGGCAAGTCTTTTAGTCTAACCATAAGGGCTAAATGAATGCCGTACAGTAATGCTAGGCTCTAAGAACCTGGGCTAAGTGGGGTCACAGAAGGATTAGCAAGGGGTGTCCAGGAAGCTAGGGAAGGAGAGTGGTTCAAAGAGGAGAACACAGATGCCATACTCTTCAAGATGGCCAGGAAAGTGGAAATAATGTGGAGAGATGCCCCTTTCTGTATTGATGGCACACATATTAGATGGTGCGGCCAGTCTGGAAAATACTTTTTTGGTTCCTTAAAAAATTAGACATAAGTTGACAGTATGATCCAGCAATTCTAT